>RJWT010041350.1:0-12346 GCA_004365215.1 Cuniculus paca
TATCAAAAAGAAATCTAACATTCTTGACCTTTTAGACAGAAAATGACAACTATTGTTTTAATAGAAATTTCACATTTATATGAATTTATCAATTGTTACCTGAATGTGTATGTGTATGAATTTGTCTATGTGTTTATAAATTTGAAACATTCTTGACTATGACAAAAAAATCCATGTTTTGTGATTTTCTTCCCATTTAACTATTATTTTCAATAGTTCGAAGCTACTATGATATTTTACTCTGATATGGCATCATAAGTACATTTCCTTGGAATTTATCATAAAGTTATTCCAAATGAAAGCACTAGTTTTGCCCTTCTTGGAACCTTTCCTGAGGCATTTTTTTTATGAAACTAATTTTTGGATATGAGAATGCACAAAAAATATGCAGTGATCCCTGACAGATTTCTAATCTTTGCTACAGAAACATAATTATGGTTGTGCCATTCATTATTCATAGAAAGACAAAACTGGAATAGACATAATTAAATCCCAAAGAGTTGATTATGTATTCAGAGTATATGGAGGAAGACAGAGAGACAGCAGAGTGTGTGGGTAGAGGAATTTAAGACACTTTTAAAGCTTATTAGGCAAATATTGTGGGAAGACAATTTTAAATGATGTCTGTAACATGATTATTTATAGTAGCAGAAATTGGAAACAACCCAAATGAAAACAAAATAGAGTAACACTTTAATTAATCACAGTATATTATGTTTTGACAAAACAGTTAATTACTGAAGAAATCACTAAAAGATATAACATGGTTCTTAAAACTATAGAGATGAGTCAGGTGTGGTATTGTACACCTGTAATCCCAGCACTTGGGTGTCTGAGGCAGGAGGATGGCTGCAAGTTCTAGGCCATCCTGGGCTACATAGTGAGTTCAAGGCTACCCTGAACTTCATAGTGAGACCCTGTCTCAAAAAACCAACCAACCAACCAACCAAAGAAACATACAAACAAAAACTGTAGTGATAACTACTGTAAACATTGATTTATTTAATATTTAGTAAAACAAACAAAAACAAAACAAAATATGTTAGAAGCAAGTGTATTAGCCAGCTTCCCATCACTGGCACAAATGATCTGAGACCCAAAACTTAAGGAAAGGTTTTAATTGGGCTAACATTTGGGGGGATTCAGTCCCTGGCGTATGACAGCATGGCAGAAGGGCACGGCATAGGAAAACTGCTGAACCCAAACAGCCAGAAAGTACAGAGTGAAGGGGGATTAAAGATATGCCATGTAGGGCTGGGGATCTAGCTCAGTGGCCTAAGCACCTGCCTGGCAAGCGCAAGGTCGTGAGTTCAATCCCCGGTGCCACATACACAAAAAAAAGATATGCCATGTATGGGTACCTAATAACCTCAATGAATGTGAACATTATATGTCATAAACATGAGATAAGATTAGTAACATCAACAAGAATGAAAATGAGGAAGGGGATTTAGAGGAAGAAAGACAGAGGAAGGAGGGAAGGGAAAAGAGATTTAAAAAAAAAGAATCAATCTGTATTATGTACATGCACCCACTCCCCAAGATGATTGTAAATTGCATATATCACAAATGTCTAAAAAAGAATACACACTTTCAGGTACTGGCTGCAGTCACCTATCTCTTCACCTAGGTCCACTACAGAGCTTGACAATTTTGGGAATCATGATAGTCGGTTTATACAGATTTTTAATTTCTTTGTAATGTAGGTGTCCATTTTTAAAGTTGTATCTTGTAATATTTTAAATAAAAATTGCACATAAATAATCTTTATTATTATGACACTAGGCTGATCATTCTCATGAACGAGAACTGGAAGAAAAGGGTTTAGAAAACTGAAAAGCTGGAAAGAGATCATGGGAGACAAAGGAATGTAGTAATATGTGAAATACAGTTAGAGACGTGTGGGCAATGGAAAGGCAATGGGAAGAAACAAAGCAGTAAAAATTCTTGATTGGAACTGAATATGAACAGTATGGTATCAAGGATGCTTCAAAAATTTTTAGTACAAAAGTAGGAAATGGCAACAGAGTCATATCTATGTGGACAACAGAAAGAAAAGAAAATTAGTGGAGTTAGATGACAAATTCTCTTATTTCCGATTTAGCTGTTGGTAGAATATTAAGCAAAGTCTCTGTCTTGGTTACTTGTCTCTTGTTATTGAGACAAAATACCTGATGCCCAAAGTGAAGGAAGGAGAGATTTATTTCTTACAGTTTTGGGACTTTCAGTCCATACTCAGCTAGTTCCAAGGTAGGGTGGCTGAGGGGCAGCCATTCATAGCAGCTGCAAGTGGCAAGAGCTAACCATGCCAAAGAGGGAAAAACATGCCTCCTTCTGGACCTTGCATTGTATGTCAGCTCCACTCCTGGGCAGGTGCAGAACTCACACCGCCAATCCCAGCACTAAACAACGAATCAATCACAAATGCTAGATTCAGCCACTTCCATGACTACATGAGGCTTGTGGGGGGGCACCTACATACAAACCATAAGAGTCTCAAAGAAAGTTGAAAACATGATTGTGATTCTGGGTATGGGAAACAGTAGAAACCCAAATAAATCTTCAAGTGTTGTTATCAAGACCCTATTAAACCAGACATAAAAGACAGAGAAGGTGTAAGAATAGAGAGTATTGGAACAGAGATTTCAATATTAGTGTGTGTGTGTGTGTGTGTGTGTGTGTGTATGTGTGTGTGAAATGAAGCAATTTGACAATTAAGAGGGTCCTATGAGCTCCTTCTCAGAGAAGTTTTTAAATCTGTAAAATAAAACACATGAAATGAAAATGTAGGACAATTATTTTGAAACAGAGCTAGCAAAATGGTTTAAAATATGATACAACATTATATATATATATATATATATATATATATATATATATATATATTTACTACATTAAAAAGCAGGATTTTATGTGGGTAAACATAAAATCAGTGCCAGAATTTTAATACAACATTTTCAATTTTTTCAACTTTATCAGAAATGACATGAGCACAGTAGTTGGCACAGGCAAAGCAGTCAAAGAGAAGATGATGGGAAAGGTAAGAGGAAGAGTAGATAATTGCTAGAATCAGGTCTTGATTAATGTAGGAATGAATGGAACTACATACAAAATTTTGCCTTGGTAAAGGAAGGCAACTATTGCTAAGTCTATTTTATTTAATAACCTCTTGTCTAGTACTTACTATGTTTCAGATACTCTTCTATGTGCCTTACCAACGTTAACTTATTAAATTTTATGACTTAACATCTGAGTTTATTTTTTCTAGATATTTATGTGTACCCTATATAGTGATTCTCTTAAAACTTTACAGTGAAAATTAACTTAAAATATACAAAGAACAAATATATTTAAGAAGTGATATAAATGTTGTCATATATATATATATATATATATATACTGACATGTATTCATAACAACAGCCTAAAAATCTCTCCTCAAAAAGGAATACATAAAGCTAGATTCACCTACTCATTTATTCATATATGAATGCATGAATATATAGAGAGTGCTATGTGAAAAACAATGTGTTTCTTAATTAAAGGAAAAGAAATGGACTTTGAATTTTTATGCAAGACATGTAGAAAGTAGTGAAATATGCCAGGGCAAAGAAATCAGATAAGACAAGAAAGTAAGTAATGACATATGGTGTATGGAAACTTGAAAAATAAATCCTATAATAAACAGAAAAAAAAACCCATGGTGGATATAAGAATAGAGTAGGGAACGTTTAAACTAAATATGGGTCCTCATGTGACTTGAAGTGCTTACTGTCACACAAGCCAAGAGGGTGTAGAACTATGGATAGACTTCAGCTGGATCAAGGTTTACCTGAGCTAAAATGATATGTTAACATTTGTAAGGGAAAAATCATTTGCTAAACCATCGAGAAAATGCAACCTCTCCAGTAAAAGGAAACTGTCTACTACTTTCCAGTGGCAAAATAGTCTACCAGAGGACCACATATTTTGGTTTTACCATTTCTAAACTTTGATTTCTGTATGAACTAGAAATGTCTTTCATCTCCAGCTGGCAATAAAGTTATAACCCTTTTTCCAAGTTGGATTGCTATAATCCTACTTAATGAGTCTACCATAGCTCACTCTACAAAGCTGCCAATTGAATCAGAAAAATAATCCTCAGCCAAAGAAGCAGCATAACACTATGGTCTCTTCATCTGGATGCGATGCTTTTTTTCATTAGTTGCTACTTGATTTCTATTCCAAATAAGAGGTATTTTGCAAAATTAAATAAACTATGAGCCTGGAAAACACACGAACCTTATTTTCTTCTTTCCAGTTTATCAGAATAAAAACATTAGCTCTGTTTACTGAGGGGATAAATTATTGGAGATTCCGCAATTTTGTCCTGGTATAATAAAGAAAGAGCAATCTTTTTGCAGGTGACATAGAATGTCTTCTCAGACTAAAGCAATATTTACTGGTGTCCAATATTAAAACTATTAGTAAATGAATTATTGAGTGAGAAAATGGTAAGTGATTAGCTGGGCTGCAAGTCTGAAAATATTTTAACATCTGCTGCTCTTTTAACAATAACATATGAGGGAAAAGTTTTTTCTATGCTTACAGGAATGCTGTTAATCTTGCATTCCATACAAGCAAGTCTGAAATTAACAGCATTCCAACATAGACTGAAAATGTCATCTGAGTAAATAGCTCAGGAAAATCTAGTTTAAAAGGACAATAGTCACATTTTAAGGAAAACATAAAACAATATTTAATTTATATGTATTTAGCATAATTAAATATATGATTTCATGTAGTACAAAATGGGCACAAAATATGAGGCCAGAAATAGACAAAAACTGGTCATTGATGTGGACATGGAATTACATGCTGGAACAGCACAATATGTGACTTCTAATTTGTCAAGGACTTTCTTTTTATTTTTCTGTTATATTAAGACCAAAATTATGTCAAAAATGGGAATCCATTGTATTTTAAAACAACAAAGAAACAAATTATGAAAGAAGTGCTTTTACATTGTTTTACATACTAGACAAAAAGTAGATAAAAAAAGTTTCAAACTCACCTTAGCAATATTACAACTTGACAAAGTCCAATTTACTTTCTAGAATAAAACAAACATAATATTCAAAATCAGTCTGAATTTCACAAGACAGACACAGGGCTATAATAATACACTAACTGAAATTTAATGTGGTCCCTAAAGAGTCAATTGGCAAAGAAACTTTCAATGGACAAAAAATTACAGTTTTAGTTAACAACCTTCATAGATTTTACTGATACAGATAAAAGATATTAATCATAACAAAATTGAAAAACACATTTGAAGCATTTTAACTCAATATTTAAAACTATTTCCTATTTTTTGGTGTGAGGAATGATGACAATTCCAATATACAAGATTAACAACTCAGTGTTTCAAGGTTACATAGCTACTAATGAGTGGAATACAGGAGGTCTTTTTTGCATAAATACTAAATTATGGACAAAACATTTTAAAAAGGAAGGAAGGAAGAGAGGGAGCGAGGAATGCAGAGAAGGGAGAAGGAATGAGAAGGGTGGAAGGGAAGCAGGAATGTGTCAGAGTGTTCTAAACTCTTTTGGGGCAAGAATCAAATTAACACAGACCTGAAAGGTCTAGTAATACTCATGACCATGTATGTAGTAATGAAGTAAACCAGGGGCTGAACTGAGATTCAGGAGGTATATAACATTTTCGAACATGCAGTATACTTCAGCAACTGTCAATTGTGTGCCACTTTTATGTTTGGTAATTTTGTGTCTTATAAATCAGGCAGGCAGTAGAAGATTGTTTACTTTTAGTGGATTTCAAAACTTTGCCTCTCCCAGCTACTATTTAGCCATGTGACAATAAATTAGAGGCATCAACCGTAGCCTTTACTTTGGATTATGAATCCTCTCTCTGTGTCAGTCTGTCTCTCTTTTTCTCTGTCAGTCTGCTTTCCTAGTGTCTGCAATAGCAATTTCTGAAAGACCAAGTTCCCCATGCAGAAGATTTTGTGATTTGTTTTTCATTGGAAGCTCACATTCCTTGGATCTTTGTGGGAATTCTTTGAGGCCTGGGTAAAGGATGTGTTCCTCTGAGAGGTTACAACACAGACTGTTTCCACAGGCTCAACCTTGGTCATAATCATGTCAGAACTGCCAAGAAATCATTTTGACTAATCTGTTAAATAGTGCCTTAAATAGGCTTGTACTTAAAGACCCATTAGCATGTCTTTTTGGCTTTTTTCCTGTTAGTCAGTGATCCTTATTCAAGGTCTAGGATTAGGTTTATTTAATAATATTTAGAGGTAGGGATGAAAAATATTAGGCAAGAAAGAACTATAGTTGCATTATTCACTTTCTGATTTTTAATGGTGTTAGTTGTTTAGTTTGAAAGTTTTTCTCTATCTGTTACACTTACAGGACCTTCTTTTCCTTCAGCATGACTTTTCAAATTGAATCACATATGAATTGTAATTGATGACATTTCTATATTATATATCCAAACCACAAACTCATGATTTGTTCTCTTTTGATAAGAATATTTCATACCTATCTTTGGTGATCATATGTAAGAACTTTCTTTGAGTGTTTGCTTATGAATGTAATTTCTTAATCATACGGCATTGTTATTGCAAAAGTTTTCCAAAATGGTTGTATCAGTGTACATTCTGAGCAGTATATGTATATCCAAGACATGATACACATTTTAAAAATTTAGATTGTTTATTCTTTTTAATTTTAGCTATTTTGGTGAATATGTAGTAGTGTTGCATTATGAATTTAATTTGTATTTACTTGATGATTTATTAGGTTGATGTTATGGCTTGTATCTAAATGTCTCCTCAAAGTCTCACGCACTCATGTGTAGAGCTTTTGGGAGGTGGCTGGATTTAGGGTGTGTGAATATGGATTAAGGGTGCGTGAGAACCAAATTAGTTGACTGATTCATTTTGCATGGTTCTGGGTGTGCAGAATAGGAAGGTGTAACCTGGGTGTATGTGGCACCAACCAACAGGCTTGTAGCTTAGATGGGATAAAAGAGAAAGGCATGCTGTTTTCTGCCTGCCTTGCCATGAACTGTTTCGCCTCTGCTATGCCACTCTGTTTTGGAGCCAGCCAGTCATGGACTGAAATGTCTTACAAACTGAGCTAAAATAAACGTCTCCTCCTTGGGTGTTGGGTACTGTGTCCCAGCAATGAGAAAATAACTAAGGCAGTCAAGCACTATTACTTTTTATTAGCTCTTTGGAATACTTCATTTGTAAAGTGTTTGTTTATTCATTTATCTATTTTAAATTGAGCTATCTGTATTTCCAAAAGCAGCTTTTTATGTACTAGATACAAATTCTTTATAGGCACTGGACAAGACTTCTATATTGTGGCATGAGCTTAATTTACAAAATTTTAATAAATTGTTTGACACATCTCTTAAGGTTATAGTTTTTAATGCTTTTATTTTTAAAATTTTCGTCTTTCTGGAATCTTGATAATTTTTTTCACATTCTGCCAACAATTGATTTATGCAGGATATATAAGACAGAGAAAGAGTAATTTTATTCCATATATAACTCCAGTAGACTTCAAATCATTTTCTAAAAAACAGGAAGAAAAATACAAAAACCAGCAAGTCTGCTATTTTTTGTGTACCTTTGTTTTAAATCAAATACCATTTTCTGGGAGTTCAACAGTATCTGTTTTGTGAGTTAAATCTAGGTGGTATTTGGTACCTAGGAATTGCTTTTTATCTCCTCATATTTCAGAATACTACTTTTAATGCTACTTTTAAACAGAACATCTTACTGAAAATAATTTTCTAAAAATTGCAAATACTAATAGTTCGAATATGAATAATTGTTGTCATAGACAAGTGTAATCATACCACTTTAGTAATCATAAGGACAAATGGGACACATAAAAGAGAACTTACTGAAAAATCCAAGTGAGAAGAGGAAATAGACAGGCTGAGGCAAAAGGATTGCTGCACATTTACCACCAGCATGGGCTGCAAATTGAGTTCAAAGCCAACCTGAAGCATAGTAAAAGCTTGCTTCAAAAAAAAAAAAAAAAAGAAAAAGAAAATGAAAAAAAAGACAAAGACGAGAGAGAAAGAAAGAGAGAGAGAGAGAGAGAGAGAGAGAGAGAGAGAGAATTGTCCTGCAATATTTGCTTGAGGATCCTGACCAGTTTCTTAAATGGAAAGATGACAGATAGAAAATCATTATTAGACCTTACTATATGGAGAACATTCATAATTATGCAATTGCTTTATTCATACCAAACTATAAGTAGATTCCATCCCATAAAGTTAGTGTAGTCATTCACAAATAATTACTTCATTATCATCATAAGTTAAAAAATTTAATAAATCAAACCACATTTATGAGGCTAGGAGAAAAAAAAAACTAAACTAAGTAAGATTGAAAAATAATATTGTGACTGAATTCTGTAAGCTAAAGTCAATTATAAAACAGTATAATATGCACTTACATTTATAGCACATATAATATATTCAGTATATTTTGTACAAATGGAAAACTCACAGCTTAGTCTTGGGGTGTGAAACATAAATTATATTTCTTGGGAAGAGAAGAAATATCTTAGAAACCTCAATTAGAAATTAAATGCTTCAGTTTTGTAACTTTGCAAGAGTCACCAAAGATACGGGAAAGACTTGCCAATGCAGTAGCAAGCTGAGAAGTGCGTGAGAGGTGGGGAAGCAGAATCAATGAGGTGGATCAAGAAGTGCAAGGTGTTTCACTGTGAGATGAAGAAGAAATGTACTACTGAAACTAAAGGGGACAACAAGACAAGAGAAAACTAGTACTTTTTTCTTTTTAATTCAGGCAATTCATATACATATGTATGTGATATATATTTATTAATAACGTATAAATGTAAATGCATGATGACAATAAATCTTTAAAGTGATTAAATGAGGAAAACAAACTGATAAAGGCAAATAATCACTGAGAAGATAGAATGCAAGGAGGCACAGCCTTAGATGGAAAGAGAGAGGCAAGTATAGAAGGATGAATGTGGAGACTGTCTCTATAGGAGTAGGGAGAGGAGAAAGCAACTAATAAACGCTCTGGTTTAAATTATCCTTCTCTCTACAAATTCAGCTGGTGCTAATATGGTAGTCCTAAGAGACGGGCCTTCAAGAAATTATTAGGTAGTGAGTATTCTTCCCTCTTGAATGAGATTAAGCTTTATAAAGGAGCTTGACAAAACTTTCATCCCTTTTGCACCTCTACCTTTTGCCAGGGGACATCTCAGCTTTCCTTCCCTTCAGAGTACATAGTATTCAAGGTTCCATTTGGGCCTCACTGAAGATTGGACCCTCAATATGCAGTAAACCTGTCAGCAACCAGTTCTTGGATTTCTAAGCTTTCGGAACTCCGAAAAATAAATTTCTGTTCTTTATCTGTTCAGATACTTGGTTATAGCAGTGCAAATGGACTAAAGCAGTAAAAAAAGTTCTCTTCAAGTTGCTTTAATTTTATTTTTTAATGTTTATTGAAAAGCAACTATACTTCCACTTCATGGTAACAAAAACAAAACACACAAGTTACAAGAGTATTATGATATAAAATACTGATAAATCTTACCACAAAATTTATAAGACCTATATGCTAGAAAGCATTACAGGTAAATTAAAAATTTTCTTGATGAAGTAAAGGAAAGGTCATATGCTGAAGACAACAACAACTACAAAATAAAAGTGAAAGATGGCCTGATGATGGTGAAAAACATTGGAAAGCCTTTTGAGAAAAAGGAAGATTAAGTTGAAGGAGGGTGAAGACAGGAATGGCTCTGCAATATTAGAGGTCCAAGTGAGGCTGAAATCTAAAATTCTAAAAGAAATAGCATTTTTCAAGATCATGTAATTCTCTCCTTCAGCCGTAGAATAGTCAAGACTACAAAGTATTTAAATACAAAGCATGTGGAGGAGAAAGGATTATTATATATGTGTAAACACTTACTGAGATTTAAAATTTGTTTACTTGGCAGTTATTAAGTAATATCTCAGGATGAAAAAATACATGTAAAAATAGTGAATGAACCACTTCAGGCCTATTGCAAATGGGATGAATGCTATAACCTATTGAGATTCTTATACTTTCCAGCTTCATTAATCTCAGTACTTCTTAATTTTAGGGCACACAACTACACCTGAGAGTTACATTAAAACCTAGGTTCAAATTAGTAGGACAGAGATAGAACACAAAATTCTCTAAGAAACTATCAGTAGCTGCTACTGGTCTATGGGCTACACTGCATACAGAACTTTATGATGGATGAAAAATAATCTATTTTGTCAAATAAGTGTTTTTTCTACTTACTAAATAGTGTTGTTGGATTTAACTCAATTCTTTCAGTTATGAGTGATGCATTTCAGTTATAAAGGGCTCCATAATAAAAAGCAGTATGGACACCGACAGATATGCAGTCCACATGCTATTGGTTAACACTGGTGGACAGAGAATTTTGTTAGCTCTCCTAGCAAGTATAAAGCTTCTGCCTCTCTCCACATTTCCCTTATCTCCAGGATACTAAGTGGAATTAGCTTTAAGCAATTGTTCAGGGTTGAATCAATGTAGACCAACCATGCGATAGGTTTATTTTGTATAAGTGTTACGGTTTGTATATAGATGGCCCCCCCAAGCCTCATGTAGTCATGGAAGCGGCTGAATCTAGCATTTGTAATTGACTCATTGTCTAGTGCTGGGATTGGCGGTGTGAGTTCTGCACCCGCCCAGGGGTGGAGCCGACATACAATGTAAGGTTGGAATGGGGGTGTGTTTTTCCTCTTTGGTGCGGTTTGCTCTTTCCGCTTGCAGCCGCCATGAACAGCAGCGCCTCAGCCAGGCCACCTTAACTTGGAACCAGCTGAGTATGGACTGAAACCCCCAGAACTCTAAGCTAAATAAACCTTTCCTTGCTTCACTTTGGGTATCAGGTGTTTGTCTCAGCAACGAGAGAAAAGTAACCAAGACAATAAGAGATTAGTTTAATTATTCATATGACATATTTTTCATACTCTTATGAAATAACCAGATAATTATCCATTATGGAAACTTTCTTAGTACAATAACTGCATCCGTGCATGCCTGACCATATTACAGCTGAAGCTCAAAGACAGAGTGGTTTTTACTTTATGTTGTGACTCTTAGATTACTTGGAAAAGCTGTGATTAAACTACTAGGAGATTGTAGTTATATGCTACATTATGAAGCATTTCACATTTCAATGACTTTTGTAATGGTATCTGCAAATTATA
Source organism: Cuniculus paca (assembly GCA_004365215.1). NCBI lineage: Eukaryota > Metazoa > Chordata > Mammalia > Rodentia > Cuniculidae > Cuniculus > Cuniculus paca. The sequence goes on from RJWT010041350.1 coordinate 11,278, forward strand.
TTTTATAATCTGCAACTTGCATTTTACTTACTTTGCTTCTGAAATCGCAGTTCATGTTGATTATAGCTTTATACTTCATATTCTATCTGAAATGTTAATCAACAGAAAGATAATTGGAAGTGGATTAAAATTTTCCATTTCTAGATGGAAAGAATTTGGATAATGTGTTAAAAAATAAACATAAATTTTATCAAATTACTATGTGATTAATAGACATTTAGAATCATAAAAATATAACATAAATTTCAAGTAAAAATTGCTTTATTTATTTATCAGCTTATTCTACTCATTTTAAAGTTTAAAGGAAACTAAATGGAAGTATCTAGGCTATACAAAGTCAGTTTTGAAAACACCTACAAGGTATGCTTTTGATCCTAACACTGTATATACATGGTCATATCAAGTAAGTTCAGTGAACACTTGAATAATGTCTGCAATTGTGTTCTCAGAATATACCAAGCACCTTTTTATACTATTTAGATGAATTCTTTCAATAAAATTTGGTAGATACTTAGAATTTTATGTTGCAGTCAAAAATTAAGTCAGTGTGTAGCAACATCAGAATTTAAAACATGTTTCTTTTAACCTAAAATTGAAAAACAATTCATTTTGCCATCTCCCGACACTACAGAAATGATTGTAAACTTGGGAATTTAAATTCTTATGTTTAAAGCAACCTCAAAACATGACAACTTAAAATATTTCCTTACTTTTGATGTCATAAAACTAGTATTTACCCACTAATTCCTTGTCATTACTCACTGCTTGAACATCCTGAATTTTTCTTCTATAATACATTCAGTCCCTACCACAATATTTAAACTAGCACAGCTATGTTTTAAATTTTCAATCAAGGTGATCACTGTGATGTAGTTAACCAAAAACATGAGACCTAGTCATTGATGGCTCAATACTCTGATGACAGGGAAAACTCTGCCACAAAACTGTAAATGGGGCAATAGAACACAGGATATGATGCATTCACACATGAAGTGCATCCAACTAGACTTTTTAAAAACTGATCCATGAAAAATTGTCATAGAAGGAACATCCAGGAATTCACTTGTAA
>RJWT010041351.1:0-12342 GCA_004365215.1 Cuniculus paca
GCAATCCCAGCACTAGACAAGGAGTCAATCACAAATGCTAGATTCAGCCGCTTCCATGACTACATGAGGCTTGGGGGGCCATCTGTATACAAACCGTAACACCATTTTTGTTTGGTTTGGTCTAGATTGTGTAATTGATTTTGTTAAGGTTAGCTTGATGAGTTCCTCCATCCTTACCAGAAACTGGAAGTATCTTTTATCTTATTTTTAATAGTGCCTGCTGTGATTATTTGTATAAATTAAGTGTTAGTAAATGAAATGAATGAAGAGTAGCATACTTTAAAACCTTCAGAAGAATACCTACATCAAATGTGACACAAGGTTTCTCACTGAAAACAAACATCTATAGATTCAACCTGAGCAAGAAAATGGAGGAGGTAAGGACATCATTGTGACAAAATTCCAACCACCTAGTTGACAACGTCAGAGACCTATACAGAGACAAAACCTACCCACCACCATGAGGCTGTTCAGAGTCTTCCCTTTTACTGAAATCTGTAAAAATTATTACAATGACTCTTATCTAAATGGGAAGGAAAATAAAAATTAAGTACTGGGTATAAAAATCAAGAAAATAAAATTAGCAGGTCTTCTGATCCATTTTTTAAAACTAATATATGGAGGCCACTGGGAAAACGACTCCTGTAGTCTCAGCCAAGTCCCAGCGCTTGTAGGACTGATCAATGATCAGCCTGAAGAAATAAAAGCAACATTTTGAAGAATTAATGAAACTATACAATATAAGAGTCATCCTCTTAATTTTTAAATTTCATAAATTAAAAAGTATGCTATTTATATGACAACATCATCAACTGCTTCACTAAGGAAAATAAATGAAGCTTCTATTGCTATGTCCAAACAACAGGGACACAGATGTACTGAAAGAGCATGATGATATAAAATATTTTGGAAAAATATGGACAAAATAATATGGAATATTAAAAAGTCCAGTTTTCCTCTTGCAATACCTCTGGATCTGAAATCTACCTACTGGCCCTTCTTTATAGTAGGAAGGAGTTGACATCACCTTGCTTTAAAGGAATGCCTCTTCTGCCTGCAAATGCTTCCTTTGCCAATCCACAAATACTTCTGACGTTAGTGCCCCAATTAGAATAACCTTTATTTTTCTGGAACTTATCATTCTAAAGCATATGCAGCATTTCCCCTTGGTGAAAGAATACTGTACCTAAACAAAACCAGAATTCATTAAGAGCCCAGTAACTTAATTTTATTTCCTCCCCTTATACCAGAAGTTATACTTATAAAATTTAAAAGTTCTTTGGCTGAATAAGTTTTCCTTCTAGTCACTGTTTATTTTGCACATAACCCGGAAAAGATTGTTGGCTGCAATTCTTGCGGTGCTACTAAAATATTTCTTTAACGTCTCCAGTTAATACTGTGTACATGAATAGAAGACTAAGATAGAAGCTGAGTTTTCACATTGCTTCGTCACATTAAGATATACAGGGATTCCAAATCTGGCTGATTTTAGTAAACATTGTATATATGACAAGAGTGAAAGAATTTGGTTCCCTTATCATCCCAGACGCAATTTCCCAACTGCTCTACATTTAATTAAATTTCCTAATTCAAATTCATCTTTGTTCCAAACCATAGAATTCCAGTTATAATTCACATATTTTGGTAAGAAAGTAGAATACTGAGCTACAAGAATATTTTCAATCAACTGTTTTTGTCAATAGGAAAAGGGGGAATTGAATAACAGTTAAGTATTCACGTATTTGAACTTGAAAATCAAATTTATCCTGAGGAATTTCTTAGAAACTGAAGTTTTAATTAATTTTTCATTTTTTGTCTCAGGCTACACCTGTTAGAGATTTCAAAATATTTCTGAAATAAAAGAACAGATTATAAAATTCACGTGGAGGCATTTAATCAAGTAAAAAACTAAAGACCAATATAAAGTTTTGCTTTTGAGCTTACAGTAAATCTTAAAGCAATTTTCTATCCACGAACTCTCAAATTTTATAAGCTTTAAGTTGAGAAAAATAAGGTATATCTGAGAACCTAAACTAAAAAATGGAACTACAGTATAAATAGCTCAAGGAATAACTGTAGATGCAAAGACTTATTTCTTATGACAATTCTACATAAACGTCCAATAATGTGCTTGACTTTCAATCTGTAAATGTGTATCATTTTACTAGCTGCCATTTATACACTGTATTGATTTAGAGTTTAGTGTGTCCATACAGCATGGGAAGTCTAAAAAAGAGAATACAAGATTTTGACTACTTCGAGTTTTATGAATTTTGCATCAGTAGATTCCTGTTTAGCAGTGATACACTTCATTCATTGAAAAAATATCATCCATTCATTCTACTAATAGTTGGCAGGGCTGCACCCTAGGACTTTCACACAAATGTCCTTTGTGGAACTTACATTCTAATAGCGTCACACAGTCAGACAATAAACCAGCAAATGAATGAATTGCACATCTTAAGAAATGCTCTGAGAGAAACTAGCAAAACTCTCAAATAATACAAATAATAGGGAAGAGAAGGAAGATCTACTTCTGTTCATTGATCATAAATTGCTTCTCTTGGTGAGGAGACACACACTACAGACTAGAAGGTGTAATGCTAACCATGCAAATAGGTTGAACAAAAATATGTTTTAAGGAGGAAAAAACTATATATTCAGACTCTGAGGTACAAAACTGCTGGACATAGTCAAGGAAATAAGAAAAAATATGAAGAAAAATATGGAGATTAAAGGGTATACAATTTTTTAAATAGTCAAAGGATATCTTAGAAAGATGTTATCTTAAATACATATTTTTAATCACATTTTCATCATAAATACAAAGCAATAGCTAATGAATTAGAAATGATAGAAGAGAAGGTGGCTCTCATAAATACATGTCTTTAGGCTTGAGGTTGCAGTTCAGTGGCAGGGCACATGCTCAGTATGTGCAAGGCTCTGGGTCTGATAATACAACTGCAAAAAGTAACATGAAATAAAATAAAATAAAGTGGAATGAAGTTACACTTATGATGGATCCCAGATATGGAAGCCAGGAGTGATGAAGCCTACCACTAGTAGTAAAAGGTCCTGACAACAGCTTGTGGTGGACTGTATCTCTAGCATCCCAGAAGACGCACAATGAATCCTGCTTAGGAACTCAACAGTGCCCCCACTAGCTTGGCAACTGAGTTTTTAATAGATTTCATCATGCAAGGGAAGACCTATGCACGTGAGAAAAATAAGACTGCAACATTCAAAAGCACTGAAGAGGAAAATCACAAATCTAAAATTCCATAGTTTGCAAAAGTGTCTGTCAGAAGTTACAGAGAGATACTCTCTTAGACAAGCAAAACTTGAGGTAACGTTGTAGCACATTTGCCTTACAAGAAATGTTAAATGAAGTTTTTTAGCTAGAAAGAAAGTGAAATACCTTCTTGACTCTTTGGTTAAAAATCCAGTGGAGAGAAAAAGAAAGTGATACAGATCTGAAATAGGTTACATAAGAAAAGAACAGTGAAGATGTGAAAGTCAAATAAAAAAACTATTTTTCTTTTTTAAAATTTGTTTAACAAGTAACATTTTATTCAAAATAATAAAAGTGTAGTGAGTTTGTTTACATATGCTTGTACATATACTATATACATGTATACATGGTTCTGTGTGTTATATGTAAGTGAAATAAATAAAAGTAATATATAAAAGACAAGAAGAACTAGGTTTATTTTTCTATTATAAGACATTAGTTCTATCTGTGAATGATATAGCATTATTTAAAAGTGGATTTGGATTAGTTGTCAACACATACTACAAACTCTAGGACAACCACTAAAGAAAGTAAAACTGATATGCCAAGAAAAGAGAAAATGAAAACATAAAATGTTCAACTACAAGTACAAAAGGTACAAAAAGGACGAAAAGTATATCCAGACAAAAATAGGACTAGAAAATAAAAATGTCAGATAGAAAATAAGAAGCATGGTAGATAAGAATGCAAATATAATGGTAACCAAGGTAAACATCAATGACCTAAAAATACCAATTAAATGATAAAATGATCAGAGTGGGTAGAAACACAGGACCCAACTGTATGTTGTCTATAAGAAACTCAAACTCATTTTAAATAAAACCATACATAGATTAAAAATCAACAAATGGATGGAGAAACACATCATGTTAACACTAGTCAAAAGAAAGTAAGAATAAAACTACTAACTTTCAGACAGACCAGACTGCACAGCTAGGAAAATTATAAAGAATAAATACAGGTATTTCATAAGGATAAAAGAGTTAATTCTCCAAGAAGACAACAAGTTTTAACATTAGCAGGTCTAACAACACATCATCAAACTCCGTGTGGCAAACACTGATAGAAACACTGGAGAAATAAATGAATACAACATCATACATGTGGTCATCGGTTATCCTCCTAACAGAAATGACAGACACAGCTGAGAGAGTCAGTAGAGACACAGTTGAACTCAACAACATCATCAATCAACTGGATATTATTGGACATCTATACCCTACTTTACTCAACCGCAGCATAATACACATTCTTATCAAGCTCACAGGAACAAAACCAGACATTACAAGAAAAATATATTCATTTTATATTGCACATGAAAATAACCACCTACTACCTCCTACATAGATGAAAATACACTCAACAGAATATTAGCAAATTCAATCCAACAACGTATAAAAATAATTACACACCATGACAAAGCATGACATGTCCCAGACTTGTAATGTTAGTTCAACATTATAAAAATAATGAGTGTAATCCATCACATCAACAAGTTTACATCACGTGGTCACATCCAAAGCTACAAAAAAAGCATCTAGGGAAGTCCAACAGTCATTCATGATAAAGCCTCTGACAAACTAAGAACATAGAGGCGCTTCCTCAGTTTGACAAAGGTACCTACAAAAAATATCTACAGTAAGAAACTTAAACATTCTCACTTGAAATTAGTGGAAACTTGAAACTTTCCTACTAAGACCAGAAAAGTGTTCTCTCTCACCTCCTTTTCGTGAAGTTGAACTGAAACACTAACTACAATACAACAAAGGGGAGTAATAGGTTAGATTAGATTAGATTAGATTAGAGTAGAGTAGATCATCTGATTTGTCCATAGATCAACTGATTACATAGAAAATCTTAAATCACTAACAACCAAAAAACCTCCAGTAAGTATTAAGTTAATTATAATACAATAGCAAGATATAAAGTTGATATATAAAAGTCATTTGCTTCCCTGTATATCCACAATGAAATACTGGAATTCTAAATTATAAGTGTAACACTGTTTATATTAGCACCCCACAAAACTGAAATACTTACGCATAAATGTAACAAAATACGTGCTAACCAAGGAAGTCAAAGAACTAAGAAGAATACGTTGTCCTTATTTATAGATACGATGACTCAATATTTTCCAAAGTTACTTCTTCCAAATTTGAGGTGTAAACTCAATGAAATTCCAGTCAAAATGTTAGCTGGTTATTTTTCTTACTCTAGATTGTGCATGGATAGTCAAAAGATTCAGAATATTAATACAATTTTGAAGGAGAGAAACAAAGTGAAAGGACCGACACTACCAATTTCAGGACTGGCTATAACGGTTCAGTAATTAAGATGTATTATTGAAGAGGGATTAGACAGTTGGATCAGTGGAGGAGTATAGATAGGCCAGAAATGTACTGATGTAAATAGTCAACTGATTTTTGATAAAAGTTGCTAAAGAAATGTAGTGAAACAGAATTTTTCCACAAATGATACTGGAATAATCAGACATTCTATAGCCAAAAAAAAAATGGCTAATCAAGGCATGGACTTTACAGCTTTCACAAAAAAAAAAAACTCAAAATGCATTACAGAACAAATATAAAGTGTAAAATAATAAAACTCGTCATAAGGTAATGTAAGAGAAAACCTAGGAGACTAAATACAACCTCACCGTTACAGTCCAGGCAATAAATCAATAATAACTTGACTTCACTAAACTTCACATTTCTGCTCTTAAAAAGACAATATCAGAGAACAAAAAGACAAGCCACATACCATGATGAGGTATTTGCAAAATGCACATCAAGCACTGTTATCCAAAATAAAGAATTCTCAAACTCAAGATATTTTTTAAAAGATTCATTAAAATCAGACAAAGTGTTCAACAACCATGACCTGAAAGAGATAGATGACAAATAAGCAAATAGAAGAAATGCTGCATTATCTATGCCATCAGGAAAATGAAACATAAGGCAACAATGGGCATCACTACGCGCCTGTCACCACAGTCAAAACCCACAACACTGACGGCAAGGGGTGCTGGGGAACTCGAGGAGTCTCATTCACCACTGGTTGAAATGGAAAATGACAGCCACATAGGAAGACAGTTTGCAAGTTTCTTATAAATCATACTCTATCCATCCAATCCAGTAATCGTACTCTAGTATTTACCCAAGGAAGCTGAAAACATGTCCACACAAAAATCTGCACGCAGATGTACATATCAGCTTAATTCATAATTATCAAAATTTGGAAGCAAGTAAGATGTCCCTCAGTAAATTAGTGGTTAAATAAACTGATACATTTAGTAAAATGAAGCATCAAGTCATAGAAAAACATGGAGGCATATGGAGCACATATTACTAAGTCAAAAAACCTGATCTGAGAAGGTCATATAATGTGCAATTCTAACAATATGACAACATAGATAAAACGCGAAATCATGGAGGCAGTAAAAAGACTAGTGGAGTAAAGGAGAAGAGAGAAACAAATGGGTGAATCATTAAGAATTTTTAAGGAAGGAATGATTATTATAACAGTGGATATGTGTTATTATACACTTGTTCAAACTTAAAGAATGTACAGCATCGAACACGAGCTTGAACACGAGTGGGACGTTAGGACTTGAGACGCCAACGCAGATTCATCTGGCACAGCACGGGCAGGAAGTACCCTGCTGTGAAATAGGGGGTTTGTCATGTGTGAGTGTAAGGGTTACATAGGAACTCTCTTTACTTTCTTCTCAATTTTCCTGTAAATCAAAAACTGCTCTAAAAATCTGTATTGAAAAATTAAACATTAGAAGGCTAAAACTGGAACAGACAAAAGAAAATTCAATATATGGAATAGTAGGCAGAACACAACTGAAGACAGGATTAGCAAATTGGAAGTGATGAATTCACTAAGAAACAACCATTTAAAAAAGAAAATACATGCATACATATGTGTATACTTAAGAGATGGACATCAATGCATTGTAATATTTTAAAATTCATAAAATGGGAACTATAGAGAAAGAAAATAAAAGATATGGGAAAGCAATAATTAAGGAGAAAGTACAAAATTCATTCCTATGGACTCAGATTTTCAAGTCAATACAAAGTATATAATTCTTAAGCATCATCGTATTAAAAAATCACCAAGAGGTAGAAGTTATAAGATAAAATGTACCAACTAATAACATAAAGATTTAGGAAAAATGACAGCTTGAAGGAATAAAAAGATTCCAAAATAATGCATTAGTGCAAATCATGGAGTAAGAACTTGCAAAATCTATCACTCCATAAAGTAGTATAAACAATACTGGAGGAAGTCACTGGAATCAACTTTTTCAGAATTATGAAAATTGACCAAAAGTTGGTAACATCCTAAAGAGCGTTCACTTAAGAAACAAGGTTGCTCTGATGAATGTGATCCATGTGTATATTTAAAATGTACAAATAAAATGTTTAAAAAAAAACAAAAGAAACAAGGCTGAGTCTCAGAGAGAACATCGAGGTTTGTGAGGTTTTTATCTCACCCAATCTCATTCCTCTTCTACCTGCTCAGTTACCTTGAAAACATACTCCACATTGTCAGCACCTGAGGGAGTGGGACAGAGTTAGAATTCTTTAAGGGGAGAGAAAATGGGGAAGGGACTTCAGCTTGAGAAGAAAAACTAGAGGGACACCAGGGTAAGAAGGAAAGGGAGCCTTCTGTGGCTTGCTGGCCTGGAGAAGAGCTTGGCTGATCATTATCTCAGTTCTGGACCTGCATGTGGCTCTGAGAAGTCCTCATCCTATAAGGTAACAAGCTGGCTCCCTTGAGACGATGGCTTCTGCCTATCAGCGGGTAATCCCACCTTGGGGTGATCGCCTGCAGAGGTCGTACTGGAATCCAAGGTGACTGCAGGTTTATGGCAGTAACTAGAGACTTCTAGGCACCACCCAAATGGTCACCACCCAAAGGGCACCACCATAAAAGCCGGCATTTGAATGTCTCCGGGAATCTTGAGAATACCTTAGGTCCTTTTATCTTGGTTTGCTAAATCTTGAAAGGGTTAAGACAGAGTAAGTAAATTTAGGGCTAGTAAAGCAGTTTTTAGACAGACATTCCTTGAGTGATTAGCATGCCGGTGCACAGAGCTGACCAGGAACTGCATCCAAAGTTTAAGGAAATTAAAAAAAAAAAAAAAAAAAAAACAGGTACAAAATGAAGTCAGATCCAAGCTTTATTGTTTCTTTGCTTGTTTGTTTGTTTGGTTTTATGTGTTTTGTTTCTTCAGACAGGGTCTGTGTAGCCCCAGCTGTCCTTGAATTCATGCCAATCCTCCTCCCTCAGCCTCCCAAACTTAATTTTGCTTTTAGTTACCAATTGTTTAACTGCAAGCCCAAGGGAAGAATCAATACTTTTTATCAAAAGTACCTTTTAATTCCCTGTTTCAAGTGTGCTCAAAGTAGCCAGGACACACTGAAGTAGTCAGCAAAATGTAAATAATATCGATCTCACTGAAATTAGGACACTCATATCATCATAATGGGAGGACTTGGGAGACTGCGTGCTAAGGTCAGTGCACGTGTGTTTTGCCAAGGCAAGGACTTGATAGTGGATTATCTTAGTGCTCAGCATGCGCTCTTCTTGTGTCCTGGCCCCTGCTGTCTGGACTTGAGCACGTGATATGCTCTGGTTTTTGCTACCTGTACAGAAACAGTGTGAGTAGAGGATACGCATGTGCCTCGCTGTTCATCTTGGCCTCTCACATCTATTTCCTTATAGAAGGAGCATTCCCTGGGTACCACTGGTCTCGTAGTGGCACAGGCAGCTGGACTAACAGTAACCTCATATCCTGAAGCCAGGAGTCATGATCAGTTAACTATAAAAAGCATAAATTGTGGACACGTAATTGAGAAACAGTGGTTGCTTTTAACAACGAGTGATATTTTGGGGATCTTTGTTATATAGTATTATTACAGCAAACTGAAAAAATATATATAGTCATCCAAATCCAGTCCCTTAACTTTTAAACTTTTTCATCATGAAACACAACAGGTGATTAATTAAAAAAAAAATCAAGAGTATGTGTATTTAACAAAGATGTCGGGCCAAATGACAAAAGTAATGTCTGCAAGATGTTAATGTTTACTTCTGAAAAGTGAAAAATGGAACAATGGAAGTGAATTTGGGAAAATGATTTTTAAAATAATAGTAAAATTGAACCTTTACTAGTAAAACACTAGTAAATACTAAAAAAAAAAAGAACTAGTGAAACTATTTCATATAGTATTTGGAATGTGTAACTGACAAAAATAAAACCTTAAGAAAATAAAACAGCAAAATATACAATGCACACATAATAGAGCAAGATACTGCCTGAGAATTTTTCAGAAAGTTGTTAGTCCAAAAATCAGGCAGGCAACGCCCCCATTCCAGCTGTTTCAAATATTTTATTTTTTAAATTACTATGTCTCCTTCTAATGATCTCTATTAGTCTCTTTTAATTTTATGGACCATGTAATTTTCTTTTCTGATCACTGGGGCAATGAGGATGTGGAGCATTAGTCCTTCCCTGACCTCTCATGGACAAACTGAAACATACTAATGGCTCTTCTCTTCCCCAGATCAAAATGATGCCATCAACTGGATTCCTAATTTGCTCAATTTATGGCCACAACATTTTCGAAGATATCAGGCTTTTGAGAAGCAAGATAAAAACCTCCCTAGAAAAAGCGAAAGGACAGAATGGGGAGAAGCTCACCAACGGGTACTGGGCTATAGTTAGGAGCAGGAAGTTCTGGTGTGTACAGCACAGCAGGGGACCACAGACTGCAACAAAGTATGGCACATTTTACACAGCTAGAAGAAAAACTGCTGAATGTTTTCACTGCGGAGGAAGAAATGTTTAAGGGAATAGATATGTTTAACCTGATTTAAATACTGTACAGTGTATTTGCACATTGAAACACTACATGGACCCAAAAACATACACACATTTTAGGCTTCTATCTACCAGTTAAGAATAACTTTAATATAAAAATAAAAAGCAAATGCTTATTTGACAAGCAAAAAAGAACAAAAACAGTTGCAAGGGGAGAAAAATCTTCCTAGATTCTTGTGGAAATAGAAGTGTGGTCCTGTTTTAAAGGAAATCTCTTTTAGATTTTGGTTTCTGCCAGAGAGTCCTTCCTAACACAGTACATTTCAATTCAAAATGCAAGAGAATATTGCTCAGACCTCAGATGCTCTTGTAATCAATGTAGATTTGAACATTTCATAAATGCAGAGTAAGATAAGGTCACGGTTTTCACTATCTCCCATGACAGCTACTTTTTAAAGAAAACTGGTCCTGTTGATTTCTGGAGAGTACCAACATCTCATGAAGTATGATGATGAGTTAGCTATAAAAAGCATAAAGATTTACAGATTCTATTTCCTATTAAATGCATACTAGTTTAAAAGGCAGAGAGGAATTGGGCTGTACAATACACATTTCAAATTTTGCTGAATCTAAATATATGAAAACTGGTTTAAGGTGTTAGCCAAACCATAAATGCAGTTAAATTCACCCAATTCTGATTTATACCATGTATTTAAGCCTTCTTACTGGGTTGCTTCCCAGAGTATGAATTATCTGCTGATTGCTTTAAAATGTAGACCAAGTTCAGCAAACATTATATAAACAGAAAAGAATCATTTTGTTCTCACGCATTGTACTGTAATGCAACCCAGTATAAAATCTCTATCCTGTGTCACTGGGTTTGTTTTGCTGTAGGTCAAAACCAAATACCTGTTAAGTACGTAAAAATCAGTTATGAGCTATTGTTTTGTATTATGATCAAAACATAACTGATGTGCACCTGAGACAGATTTCAAGTTACTCTGGGTCTTCTGCCTTTAAGTCTTTAGCCTTACTTTTGAATTTCACAAACACTACGGCTAATGGAATAACACTTTTAAAAGTACACAGACATTTTGACTTATTAAATGACAAACACAGATTCATGTTACTTATTTAATTTTACCACTAACAAATAGAAGGACAGTAAAAATCCTGTATAGTCTCTCCATTTGAGAGACTATCAGAGGTTAGTAACTAAATATTGGGTGTGTCATTATGGTGTTCTCAAATAAATTTTTTTGTCTTTAAGTGATGAATATAGTATATTGTACTTGGTTTCATTTAATAATCACCTGACACTCAGATAAGTATCTGAACTTTATCCGAACTATCCAAACTTCCTTTAGTGTGTGATTGGAGTCTGAAAATCTCTTAAGGACAGATGCTCTTACAGCTTTTCCTCACTTCCTGCTTCCATTGTAAAAACCAGGTTTCCACAAAAACTCTCACACATACAAGAAGTCTGAGTGTGTACGATGATCGCAGGCTTTCTCCCCATTTAAATTAAAATTTGACATTGTTTCTATTCAGTGGACACTTCAGTTCCTATCCAGTAAAACTTATTTAAAAACAGAATGGTGTCGGCATGATGTGACAGTTTTGACCGCTGTTTTCATCCTGAAGCCCTTTTCCCCTCTATCCATGCTGTTTATGTCACTAGAAGGGACTGAGCGAGTCCCCAAAGAGAGAGGAGGACGCCAACTCCCCCTGTGGAGCAGGTCTATCAGTTCTCATCATAGAAAAGCATTTCAGGGTATGTCCATATGAGGTGTAGGCAGACTGATTAGGCAGAATTTGAAAGAAAAGGAGACTAGAGAAAGGATTCCAGTGTGAGCAATAGAAGGGGACTCAGGTTTAATGAAGAGGATCAGACTAGCCTGTTCACAGAAGGATGAGCGAAATTTGGTGGGGTGCTCCAGAGTTTCGGTGACCATTATTTTGGTTCTGATGTCAGGTTTCAGAGGACTCCTTATGGCTTGGAGGGCAAGTAGATTCCCACGAAGTGACTTCTTCTTTGGAAGGGAGGCAGCCTCAGTTTCCATCAGGGAGCAATTGCTCCCACTTGGGGAGGTGACCTCATCATGGAGTGGTCTGTGAGGCTTTGCTTTTCTGGGAATCCAAGACGACTTTAGGTATAGGATAATGACTGGGATTTCAAGGAGTTCTGGCAGATGTGGAACTGCACATTGTA
>RJWT010041352.1:0-12332 GCA_004365215.1 Cuniculus paca
GTCAAGGATATTCCCGCTCTTTGTCATACTATGTGAGTGTGGAGATGTGATTGGAGGACTAAAACATGAAGAGGATTGAGAAACTTTGTAATGAAAGGGCTTTTTCCTGCAATATAGTGTGGTCAAAATATTATGCATGGTTTGAGTCTCCCATGACTTTGCATAGAGATGTACAAATGCATGCTAATACATTTTCTTAAATTTGCATGATTAAGTATGGTTCTGTCTTCTCTAAAATTCCACAGTTTCTGCCTAAAATGAAAATCTTGGCTACAATAACCTATTGAAGTGTAATAATCTTTGTGAGCACTGGGAAGAGAAAAACGAGCAGCCAAGCTAAAGCAACTTGGTATTTTTTTCTTTGAGTTCCATTCTGGTGAGTATTTATACACCTGAACCTTTGAAGAATTTCTTATGCATTTATAAAATGACTCACTGTACTTTATTGAACCCTTAAAAGTGTGTGCACAAAACACAGTGAAAGCCTATGACTATACTCAGTATTACTAGATACACGAAACAGAGAGTCATTTCTCCACACTCCGGTTAGTGAAATTTCTTTGTTCCAACAAGACTGTGTGAACTATACTAGGAAGACAGTAGGATATTTACAAATGTGAATCTGATTTATTTCATTTATGAGTATAGATAACTATACTACTAATCTCTGTATGTTCATCAAAAAGAACGGTTTGTGCTGTTATTGTTTGATTCTTTGACCATTTTTTATTCCTAGATCTTGTAACTTGAACTACTTCTAAGATAACAATATCCAATGTATTAACTGGTGCTGATTTCTTAGTGTTTTTTATTTTGAAATTCTGTATTATTTCTATCCTTTTTTCTGTTTTGCTTTTTAAAATAAAAAAAAAAGGCTGTGTGAACTAGGGTTTGAAATTGAAAGCATTTTAACTGGAAACATAGACACTAAGGGGAATTATAGGGAGGTGAGCACCAGAGGCCCTGGAAAAAGTTGAGTCCTTAGGTACGAAACAATAGTATTTTGTGATGAATAATATAAATAATGTAAACGTGTAGGTTCATGTTCTTTTGAGAACTTTACTAAGTAATGCTATTTTTAAAGATGTCACATTTTAAATAAATGAATATTACTGCTTAATAATTCAAACATTTGGCACTTACTATTTATCAGGTAAAGACTGTGCATCTAATATGTATTAATTGATTAATCAATTTAATTATTTCAGCAACACTAAGGGTTAGGTTCCATTACTACCCACAGTATACTGATGAGGAAATGGAGGCATAGAGAAATGAGGTAATTTGATCAATCATATACATGATGAGTAGTATGGTCAGGATTTGAATCCAGGTATTCTTACTTCAGAGTTTATACTCTTAACCACTAGATACACTGTCTCTTAGCAGTTACCTATTTTTGTTTGTAGATTAGACTTTTCTTTTTTCTTTTCTTTTTTTTTTTTGCGGCACTGGGGATCGAACTCATGACCTTGTGTTTGCCAGGCAGGCGCTTAGGCCACTGAGCTAGATCCCAGGTCCTTAGGTTAGACTTTTCATTAATAGCCTACATCAATGTCTGTCCTAGGATAAGTATTATGTAGTTATATTGAAAACAACTGTTTTCTACTTTTGATGATGCAGTTAAAAAAAAAGCTGGTGGGTTAATCGTTTGTTTATATTCAGGTTTATAGTAGCAGGTAAGGGGGTTGTGAAATACCTGCACTTTAACTGCAAACCAAAAAATCTGCTTTGTTGCTCTAAGAGACTTGGCTACTTTTTGTGACATGAGTTATTTTGGAAAATAGCTTAACTTATGATTACCATGTTATACATTATAATTTTGGAAAATAGTTTAGCAGGAAGTATAACATGGTTAAACTTGGAAACGTGGGGACATATTTTTAATGGGATAAGGGATAAAGAAAATTACGAGTAGTTTCTGATCTGAACATGGCATTTAGAAAGGATGTGCAAGGACAGTGGAAGTATTCATCTATATACTGAAAGCCTGCCAGCTAAAAATGGCAACTCTGGAGTCAATCACTTGTGTAAACTCTGGAGTCTTATCACTGTAGACATTTGGTGGTACACAAAGGTGAGAGTGGAGAACCTGCCTCATTAAGCCTATTTCTTCAATGGTGGTTTAGCAGTATTGGCATCACCTTTAGAAACACAGAATCTCATTCTCCATCTAGCCCTGCTGTGCTAATCAGCTTCCTGTTACTGTAACAAGATACCTGAGATAATCAACTTAAAAGGTGGAAAGGTTTATTTTGCCCTTGGTTTCAGAGGTTTCAGTCCATTATTACTTGGCTGTTGCTTTGGGGCTGTGGCACGACAATACATCGTGGCAGAAATGCATAGTGGCTTAGGTATGTACGCCTCAGAGGGGTGGACAGGGCAGCAGTGAGAAAGTGATGGGGACAGATCTAATACCCCTTTGAAGGATGTGTCCCCAGAGTCCTATTCTTACACTAAATCTCACCGCCTAAAGCTTCTATAGTTTCTTCAGATGTAGTGTCACTGCTGGAGATCTGACCTTCTACACATGAGTCTGTGGGGCACCCAAGATCCAAACTATAGCACCTACTGCATTAGAGCCTGCACTCTAACAAGACCTCCACATGATTATTTTGCACATTAAAATCTGATAACCATTGTAATAGAAAGGAGAATATAATTTTTAGGTTTCTGTTCTGTCTTGGAGGACAAAAAATGACCTTATAAACATTTTAGCGTAAATTTAATATGTTCTAAGAATCTTCTGTTTAGCTGGCTGATTTCATCTGCACTTAAAATTCCCTCCTGATTTCCTAAATAATAATGATGATACTAACATTGATGATGACACAAATAATAGCTAAGATTTATGGAGTGTATGTGGTGTGCCACCCAATGTTCTGCTTTATGGTTGTGTTTTAGTCTTTGTAGTTAACTAATGAATTTGATATTTTTACCTGTTACATTTCATATATAAACAAACAGAGGCATGAAAGTTTAAGTAACTTGAACAAGGTCATAAAGTCTACCGAATCTGAACCCACATCTAAATCTTGGTCAAGTGGCCTCTTTGGCAGTGGTTATGGTTGATACATTGTGTCAATTTGAGAAGTTTAGGTAAGAGACACAGCAGGGAACCAGGATCCTTACTTTGCAAATATCCTCATTCTGTGCAAGAGGAGAGCACAGAGATTTTGTGAGTGCTACATCTGCCCTGGGGCATGGAGGGTGGCTTGCATAAAATGTAAGGGAGGAAAATAGGCTTGTTCTCCCCCATTTTGCTCCTGCTGCTTTTGCTGGCTGCTGCCTTGAAGTGTTGCCCCTCGGCCACGCCACCTGCCTTGTAGCCAGCTGATTATGGACTGAAACCTACACAAACAGTGAGCTAAATAAATCTTTCCTTCCTTAATTTTGGGTATGGGGTATTTTGTCCCAGCAATGAGAGAAAAGTAACCAAGACAGCAGCCCAAAGTGGCTTTCATTAATGAGATCTACTGTACTTTCTACTTAATTTCTTAACTGATCCTACTATTTAAAGGGGAAACTGTACAGAAATCATATACAGACACTCCTCCCTAATAAACTGGGGTCAGCACTTAGAGTTCTCCAAAGCTCCCAAGCACTGCAACAATGTTTTCAACCAAACTCTTCAGAAAATATCTTATTGATCTATAGCTGGCATATTTGCTTAGCATTGATGTAGACATGCATTTGCACTGTAGAAAATACTTTAGAAAAAACGTAGACTTTTACACTTAACATCGGACATGAAGACAGTATTTCAAACATTAGTCCTTATGTTTTATTTCTTTGATATAATTTTGGTCTGAAGAAGGGCAGCACTGTCCTGTTGTTCTCATGGAGGCCTCTGACAGAAGTGTGCTGAGATTTCAATGGGTAACCGAAGAATCATTTCCAAATGGAACATGTACTCTCTCCTGCCAGAATTCACCTGTTAGCTTTAGAGTGCCTTTCTATTCAATTTTGAGGAGTTTTCCGAACTGTCGATTCAGTTTAGTGAAAGACATTTTTGTCTCTCTCCCCATTTTTTTTTATTTTTCATTTTTATTTATTTATTTTTTAATTTTAAAGAAAAAATAAAACAAAATTTTGAAACAAGATAATTAGAGGAAAACAAAGGTTAATACATTGTGTATTGTTATCTTTAAATTAGTTACTCAGAGTACAAGATATCTGCGTTGTCCAAACAATATTAGCACAAACCTTTCTTTTCAAAGAACAGAGAGAAATTAGTAGTATAAATATATATGTATATATCTATATATATATATTTTTTTTTTGTACTGGGAATTGAACTGAGAGCCTTGTACTTACAGGCAGGTGCTTATGCTGCTGAACTGTATTCTCAGCCAGAGTAGTATAACTATCTTAACTATCCATATACACATATATATTATTTCTTTAAGTTTCTCACACTAGGAAGACAATATGTTTACACATGTGAGTCTGATTTATTTCACTTAAGAGCTTAAGAGTATGATCTTTAGTTGCATCCATTTACTTATAAAAGTCTCAAATGTATCCTTCTTTATGTCTGAGTAATACTCCATTGTATAACAAGACCACATCTTTTTTATCCATTCTTCAGTTGATTGGCATTTAGGTTGTTTCCAAGATTTAGCTATTACTAATTGTGCTGCTATAAACATGGGTGCACATATTTTGCTGTGCTATGATGTTTTTAATTTTTCTGGGAAGATACTCAGAAGGGAAATAGCTGGGTCAAGTAGGACCTCCAATCCTGGTTTTTTGAGGAATCTCCACACTGATTTCCACAGTGGTTGAATCAGTCTACACTCCCACCAACAATGGATAAGGGCTCCTTTTTCCACACAGCCCCTTCAGAATTTGTTATTAGTTGTTTTCTTGATGATAGCCATTATTTCTGGGATAAGGTGAAATCTGAGTGTTGTTTTAATTTGCATCTCTTGAATGACCAGTAATGTTGAACAGTTTTTCATATATTTATTTGTCATTTATATTTCTTCATCTGAGAAGTGTTTATTCATCTTAGATGCCTATTTTGTATTGGTCTTTAAATTTGGGAGTTTTGATTTTTTTGAGTTCTTTATATGTTCTTGATAGTAATTGTTTGAGGAATATCTGGCAAACATTTTTTCTCACGTTGTGGGTTGTCTCTTCATTCTGTTGGTGTGTTTCTCTTGCTGTGGAAAAGCTTTTTAATAAGATGAAATCCCAGTTGTTGATTTTTTGTGATAGTTCCTGTGTGAATGGGGTTTTATTCATAAAGTCTTTGCCTACACCAATGCCCTCAAGAGTTTTACCTATTCTATCTTCCAGCAGATTTAATGTTTCTGTTTTAATATTTAAATGTTTGATCTATTTTAATTTAGTGCATGGTGAAAGATATGGATCCAATTTTAATATTCAGCATGTGTGAAGCCAGTTTTTCCAGCAGCATTTATTAAAGATGCTTTCTTCCACTGAATGTGTTTGGCACCTTTCTCAAAGATAAAGTGGCTTAGTATGTCTGGAGTTGTTTCTGTATCTTCTAATCTGTTCCATTGATCTTTTGGTCTGTTTTTTCCCCCATTACCATGCCATTTGTTTCACAATAGCTTTATAGTATAATTTCAAGTCAGAGATTGTGATGCCCCTGTCTTGCCATTGTTGCCCAAAATTGCCTTTTCTATTCTAGGTCTCTTCTGGTTCTGGATGAAATTTAGGATTGTTTTCTCTAATTTAGTAAGATATGCTATTGGACTTTTGATTTGGATTGCATTAAATCTGTAGAATAATTTTAGAAGTATGGCCATTTTCACTATATGGGTTCTTCCTACCCAAGAGCAAAGGATGTCTTTCCATTTTCTACTATTTTTTTCAATCTCCTTTTTCAGAGTACTGTAGTTTTCAATGTAGAGGACTTTACATCCTTTGTTAAATTGATTCCCAGGTATTTCGGTTTTTGGATGCTATTGTGAAAGGTGTTGTTTCCCTGATTTCTTTCTCAGTAAGTTTGTTGTTTGTGTTCAGTAATGCTATTGATTTCTGAGTGTTGACTTTGTATTCAGCTATGCTACTGAATTAGCTTATCAAATCTACCAGTTTTTTAGTGGAGTTCTTGGGGTCTTCTATGTAGAGTATCATATCATCTGCAAATAATGATAATGTAACTTTTTCCTTTCCTATCTTTATTCCTTTTATTTCTTAATGAAGTACATTTCTAATGTTCTCCAAATAGTAGGATTTTTCCCCCTCAAAAGACAAGGCAACAACCACAATTCCTTACTAGCTATGATTCTTTCCCTATTTTATTGCTGTTTCCCTCTAAATATTCAGTGTCTCATCATATCTTTTTAACTTATAAAATCTTAACTCAAAGCATTCAAACACCTTAGCCTTGCACATTAAATACTATCATCAATAAATTCAAATGAGGTTAACCTTGGAGTGACATCTTCGTTTCTATTGTAATAGACAGTCTGTGAATTATTTCATAGCATTGACCAAGGCCTGATCATGCTCTCATATGTAAAGACCTTGGAACTACAAATAAATTACTTCTTCATAATCAGCCAATTGAATTCATTCATTTATAAATGGTTATTTCAAGCTCTTTCAGTTGGTTGAAACTGTTGATTGATGCTTTATGTGGACATTTTCCTTTCTGGAAAGCATGGCAATAGTTTTTCAATAGCTCTTTAATATGAAAGCCCATTTTGTGTCTAAGTCTTTCTGTAATCACCTGTGCATGACTGGGCTTAAGTGGTTTGAAGACCTTGTTGATGAATTACAGAGGAAGCGCTGAGCAGGCAGTTTTTTTTTTTTTAAGGGATTAGATGGCTGCATTGTGGCGAACTGTGTATATTGTCCCTCATTTCATCCTTGCTTAGGTGCTGTTTGGTGATTAATTTCATGGGCTATAATGTGGAATCTCCTAGATGAGCGTAGGGCAGATGGTACCTTCTGGTAGAAATGGCATTCTTGTCCAGTGGTGAGATTGGGATGGATGCTGACAGTTTGTACAAAGATGAAGAGCTCAGTTAAAGAAGAGGGAGTTTCGTGTCATTCCAACCTTTAACAGGTTCATGGAATTACGTGGGGATTGCAGCCCGACATGTCCGTGAGCCAAGCGATGGCAAACCTTTAGCAGCAAGACAGTTTGTTTCACTGACATGTCATGTTGACAGTATCTTTTGCTTTATATTGTTTGATGAGTTATTGGTGAAAAAGTACGCTTAGAAGTTTATGTAGCATAAGAATCAATCATAATCCGAGTTGCTTATCTCAAAACTGTGTGTGATTGATCACTGAGGACTCAGATTTTGATTGCGTAGCAGGAAAGAAAAGATACATATTTATTCTTACCCCGCCGAAAAAAACAATCAGGTAATTTTTGAATTCAATTCTATTTTAGCTTTTTAAAATATATGAAGAAAAAAAGATAATAAAGGGAGACAGATCAGCACTGTAAGAAACAAGGAAGAAAGGGAAAAATAATAAATATGTATACACAAGATGGTTAAGATAGCTATACAGCTAACTTCTCTCTTTTCCTTGAAAAGAATGTTTTGTGCTAATATTGTTTAGAGAAGTTACCGTGCCTATGTCCTGTACCCTGAATAACTGCTAGGAAAATAACAATACACGATATATCAACTATTGTAACTGTACGACTAACCTGTTTTGTAACTCAGTTTCATCGTTTATTTATCTTTGGTCCTCCTTAAAAAAAAGAAGCAGTGAGCAAAGTTAGCTGTTTTACTTTTGGTGGAGAAAGTATGTTGACAGGTTTCAGAGTTTGGGAACTTGATGTTAAACCTGAGGTAAGTAAGAAGATCTCTTAAAATTCTTGAAAAATGGAGATAATAACACACCTACCTAATGAATTTGTGCTGAAGTATGAATGAAATGCAAATTACTAAGTATAGCACGTAGTAAATTGTTTTAGAATATTGGTTACTATTTTAAGTACCAGAAGCCATGTCAAGAAGACTCTTATAGCTTATTTTTCTATTTTATAACTGAAAAAAACCCAGATACTTTGAAAAGTCAAGTAAAAACGTACCAAGTCACAGCTAATGGGACCAGACTACCTCATACACAATTTTTTTTTTTTTTGTTCCAGGAATCAAACTCACAACCTCACATTTGCCTGGCAAGGTGCCATGATGCTGAGCTGTATCCTCAGCCCTCATACACAATTTTAAGTACCTTTTTGGCCATAATTTTATCAGGAAGCTCAGACTCACAGGGTACATACACTGGGTGAAAGATCACTGAGTTTTAAAATTGCAGAGCTGAGATTTGAATGTGTCTCTGCCCCGACTCCAGATGTTCTGTGCACATCACTCTGCCGCTGTCAATACCACATGGGTTACAGTATTTGAGAAAGGGCTTATGTGTGTATGCAATACTTTTCCTTTTTCCATTCCTTTCTTATTACATGTTTGTATTCAGTAGCTCTTCCAGTGATGGTTGAAAAGAAAACTTTAAAATACACAGGCAAATATAGTAATGAAATGCTACCATATTACCAGAACAGCCAGAAATAAGACAGATAACATGAAATACTGGCAAGAAGTGAGTAACCTGAACTTTCAGACTTTATTGTTTGAAGTAGAACTAATACAACTTTTTTGGAAACAGGTCTGACAATTTCTTTTAAATGTGTATCTACCCTGTGACCTGGCAATTCATGTTATAGGTATGTATTCAAGAAAAATGAAAATTTCTCTTCACAAGAAGACATTGTAAAATGTTCCTAGAAACTCCATTTTAATACCAAAAAATGGGGAAAAAAGTTCAATGAAAAATAAATTGGGGTGCAGTCATATGGTGGAATATTACTTAACAATAAAACTGAATGTTCTATTGTTATATGTGACTACATGAGTGAATCTCAAAAACGTGAATGAAAGAGACCTTACATGAAAGACCACCTTTGTTTGATTACATTAGATGACTTTCTAAAACAGGTACTGCTTCCCTCCCCAAATACAGTAACTTGATTCTTCTAGGTGGTTTTGCAAGTGTTTATGGAAATACTTGTAGCTCATTTAACACTTAGACAATCATGAAGGTTTTTCTTAGATGAAACTACCTTTGGTTACTCTAGGACTCTTTGAGGAACAGCAACATTATTTATGTTCACGCTGTGGGAAGTTTTCACTGTAACTTTAGTTAACCAATTAGATAAGCAGATAAGAAATTTATTTCTGATATTTCCTAAAAGGACCAGTGACATCACTTTGGCCCTGAAGATGTGTAGACCAGCTTGAATTCACTAGCTTGGGTATTTATTTATTGCAGTGCTGAAGATTGAACCTAGGGCCTTTGCATTGAACTATGTCTCCAATCTACTTTTTTAAAATTTATTTTGAGAGTGTATCTCACTAAGTCACTAAATTGCCCAGACTACGGTCAAACTTAAATCCTCCTGCCTCAGCCTCCCAGAGTGCTGTGATTATAAGTGTGGGTTACCACATCTAGCTCTCTCTAGTTTTGAATGATAGAATTATTCTTTGATTTCTTTCTTATGGGCCAAGGCAGAGTCTATGCAATCACTAGTGCATCCTTCTGTACATGGATTAATGACTTGGGACAAACAGAAAGGTCAATACCGAGAGTTAAAAAGAAAGCCAGTTGGATTCTAAGGTAGACTATGGTAATACGTTAGGATTTTTAAGGTGACTGGACCTGGGATTCTTACTCAGGCATGGCTGAGTTCAATACTTCTGAAATTCGTTTGATAGGTAAATGCTACCTGAGACAATCTGAATTTAGTTCTGGCCATGATTAGTAACTGACAGGGAGGTTTACTCACAGGATAACTCATCAGAAGCCAAGACAGCATAGAAATGAGGAGCAGAGATCACTGTGGGACAATTCTCCACATATCCATGTCTTCAGAGTAACACAATAACTCCCTTTGTTCCGGATTATTTTTTTCTAGAATGTAAATAAGCATTTTTATTGCTTCTTATAAAAGATTCAGGTTTTGAAATGAACCAGAATGAATCTTGATACTACTTGTTACAGTGGGGCAGAATTAGGGCTGGTTATCAGGAAGTCATTCCTTCTTAGCGAGAGCTGGCAACAACCAGGGCACTGTTCAGGCAATTTGAACCACTTCTTGATAGTTGCTCTTCAACCATCTCCCCGTTTGCTCTCCCTTTACTAAACAGTGCATTGGAGACTGTTTGATATGCATCGACTAAAACATTAAAACTCTAGATGTTTAGTACAAATTTGCATAGTCTTGCCTCATATTTTGCTAACTGTCTGTATCATTCCTCTTAGAAAACTGTTTTTAAGTACTGCATTCTCATTTCCCAAACCGACAAGAACATAAAGGGTTTGGAGTTTCATTTGCAAGTTAATGTGTTAACATGGTAGTTTCATCACTGTTAATAGAAGATTTGAAACCCCTGAGCCTAGAACGAGAGACTTTTTATTACTTACAGCAATAGCACTAACCAAAGCATTATCATTTTCCCCAATTTTCTTAATGAAGAAGACCAGATGATACCTGAAAATGAAGTAGGCTGGAGATTAGAAGGAAAACTCTGAGGTTAAATTCCTGCATCTTTTATAATAGGAAGTTAACATGCTTGCCCTTTGCTCCAGAGGGGGACACTGTCTATGTCTTTAAGGGCTGTTTATACTATAAACATCCTCAGAAAGATAGCACAGAATAAAGAGTAGTTGGTACATAGGTCAGGATAAATACAAGAATGTGAGTCCCCCAGAAATTCTTTCCAGCACATATTTTTATGGTTCCATGATGTGTTCACAGCAAGAGCATCCAGCTCCATTTGGCTTCACGTTCCCCTTCTTTTTTATTTTAAAGAAGATACAACACAGGGAAATAAAGCAGAATAAAACCAATCAGAACAAACCAGAGTAAGTGATACAGGACTTCACAACATTATAAAATCAACAATAGTTACCATAATGCCTTTTGTTGTCTTCAAAATAGCTGCAGATACTTTCAGACACAGTAAAAATTGAACAAAACAGAATAGAATAAAAACAGGAAAACCAAACAATGGATCCAATAAAAGACTACAAAACAACACAACAGTAAATTCAAAATGGCTACTATATATATCTTATTATCATTGAAATAGCTGCTCATGTCACTGGGTATAACATAATCAAAGCAAAAGAGAATAAAACTCAACCCAACAAAACACTAAACAATATAGGACTCCAGAGCAAGACTATGGGGAATCAATAATGGCTATCACCCTCAGAAGGAGACCCCTCCAGATGCCATGCTGCATATTGCTATCTTCTGAGCAGATGATCAGACCACTGGCCCTAGACCTGCAAGGTCAGTGAAACACCAAAGCACCACAGGCTTTCAGTTGTGTTTCACCTTAATAACTATCACCAGAGCCTGTGCTTCTCTGGATGTGCCACTCCCTTGGGGAGGGGGTTGACACTTTTGTTTGCCAGCCCACGAGCCTGAAGGAGCTGGGGTCTAACTGTCCCCCCTGCCAGCCGGAGCCCACAGGGAGAGGCTTGGCTCTGGATGTCCTGGTCCCACAGCGGCCCATGCATGGTAGTTTCCAGCAGGATGATTCTAGTTCTCCTTTCCTAAAGTCCACACTGATGTTGACTCACTTTCCCCTTCTCAGGACTCTGCACTTGATTTTGTCCTCATCTGGAAGCACTCTTTCTATAAGACTGTAAAAGTATGAAATGTCAAATTGACTCAAATCTCCCCCCTCCTTTCTCTGTCTCTCTGCCTAAACATTTTCTGAAATTGTAATAGATTTCCCTCCCACAAACTCTGAACCCCTTATGTATCATGCTTTACTTTTCTTTCTGGTTTTGTTCCCATCCCTTATCAGGTTAATCCCCAACTATTCTCTCTCATTGCATCTTGAGTGGTTTTGTGCCTTGTCTGATTCTTCAAAGTGCTACAATTATCTACTACTGGATTTCTCTTTTCTTGATGCTAGACTTTCAAACTTGGTGAACATTGAATGACCTTATTGATGAAAGCATTAAAAACAATGATTTCCAACTTTAGCAACTTCAGTCTGTCTCCGTAGTTCACGCTTCTTACTTGTAAAACGTTTTGGAGTGATGGGCTGATAAATACCATAGCAATCGGCCTCAGATAATGGTCACAATAAAATGTTTATTATAACACTAGTAATAAATATAAGAGGCACATTTCTGTCTCACGTACACTGGGGTAATGGAACTCAAGTGGTTTAAATTTACCAAAATGAAAACAATTAGTCCTTTCTTGAAGGCAGATTAAAATGTAACCTATTTGATAGATCCATACTGCAGTTATCTTTACTGAATTTCAGTCCAAACTCACAGAAGTAGCTTTACAAGGTGACTTT
>RJWT010041353.1:0-12334 GCA_004365215.1 Cuniculus paca
TTTGTTTTGTTTTGTTTTGTTTTGTTTCTATTGTTTTAATTTGTTGTATTTTGTTTGATTTTACTTATCCCTGATGGTATGGGCAGGTATACTGCAGATAACAAGAGGCATTATGGTAGCCTTATCGATTGCTTTTTACCCTGTTTAAAAGTCATGTACCATGTTCATTACTTTGTTTTGATTGACTTCACTCTGTTTTGTTTTGTTTGGTTGTATTCTTTTCAAAGTAAAAAAAAAGGCTCAAATGTGTTTGCAGACTCTTAAATTTCTGAGGTTTGTGCTGAATAATGGAACACGTGCCCTATTGACTTCAAGGATTCAGGTCATCCAGAGTCTGAGGGTTCCCATTACAAAGAATTCCTAGGCACCATAGGATACTGTGGATTTTGGGTCACTAACTTTGCAGCTATCACAAAAGCTCTTAATGAGGCCATCAGAGGAGGAAATACCCCCTCATTGGGATAGAATCTTGAATGACAGGCAGCTTTCAAGGACTTGAAAGTAAAACTGGTAAGCACAGCTGTCCTAGCACTGCCTGACATCATAAAATCTTTCCAGTTATTTGTTCATGAGAAAGAAAGCATTGCTTGGGGTGTCCTAACACAAATTTTGGGACCTTGGAAGAGACCTGTGTTATACTTATTGAAAACACTGGACTCATTGCTAGTGGGATGGCCCTTCTACCTGTACTCCACTGTGGTCACAGTGACACAGTAAAGGAAGCAGACAAATTCACTCTGGGGCCAAATTTGAATGTGTTTGTACAACACAGAGTAGAGACTTTGCTGAGAGGATCTGGCAGCAAGTGGCTGTTGGGAACCATATTAGCCCAGTTTCTTGGGGCTTTGTTAGAAAATCCTAGACTTACCATTAGTACCATTCAAACCATTAACATTTCCTCTCTTTTGCCCTACTTCTTGGAGCCACCTGAGCATGAATGTGTTGAAGTTGTCAAGGTGGTGTATTTAGCTTTGTCAGATCTACAAGGCAACCCTCTGGAAGACAGAGACTTGACTTGATTTTTCTGATGGCAGCGGCATGGTTATTGATGGGTTTTGAAGGGTAGGAGTGTCAGTCAACACTTGGATCAAATGCTGGTCAAAGGCATTACTCCCTGGACTTAGCACAATGGGTCTAATTAATAGCACTCTTGTGGACTTTGGAGGAAGGTGAGACACAAAAGTGAATGTTTATACTGACTCTGTGAATTTGCTACTTTACATGGGCATAGCACCATCTAAATGGAGAGAGGTCTCTTGATTGTGGGAGGAAAAGACAATAAAAACTCTCAAGACATTTCGAACCTGTTACAAGATGTCTGATTGTCCTCTAAGGTGTTGGTGATGCACTGTCCAGGACATCAAAGGGATGAGTCAATGGAGGCTGAAGGAACCCAGGCAGCTGGTAAGACTGCTAAGCAAGTTTCCTTGGGTCAGCAGCCTCGTTAAGCTCATGTTTTAATGGCTCCCTTACTTAAACCACCCCACTATTCAAAGAGGACTTTAACTGAACAAAATCAGGAGAGGCCACTGAGAAGCATGGGCAGCAAGTTTTGCCAGGAAGAAAGGTCTGTCTCTCTGAGTCTCTGAGCCTTTATGTAACACAAGACCTATGTAGACATACCCACCTAGGAAAGACAGCCATATCAAATTTGTTTGGTCATTATTTCTTTGTACCAAGACTTTGGACTTCATGTGCCTCAGTGTCTGCTTATTGTGAAGCCTGTCCCTGTAACAACCTGATCACCCAGCCTCAACAGAAACCAGGCATCTGAAGGCAAGGGACTTTGCCATTTGAAGATATTGAGCTTGACTTTACTGAACTAAAATCCACAAGTGCTAGTCTGGGTCTGTACCTACTCAGGTTGGGTGGACGCACTTCACACTAGGATGGAGATATCTAGGGAAGTGGTTAGAGCCATGATGGACTTGATTATAGCCCCATATGTGCTCCCCATAGTGGTAGCTTCAGATAATGGACCCAATTTTGTGGGTTGAGTGACCCAAGGTCTGTCAAAGTCCTTAGGGCTGGTCTGGAAACCACATGTGGACTTTCAGTCTCAAAGTTTGAGCCAGGTGGAGAGACAAAACTGGACTCTAAAGAACACCTTGGCAAAGCTCTGCTAAGAAACAGGAGTTAACTGGTTCATAATGCTTCTTACTGTACTCCTAAGATCACAGTGCACCCCATACAGGGATTGGCTCACTCTCTTCAAGATAACGTTTGGGAGGCCTACTCCACTGATGCCAGTGTTTGAAGGACTACAGGAGACTGGAACTTTGGACTTGTGATAGCAAATGAAAGCATTGTGTAAAACTCTAAAGGATCTTCAGCAAATGTGCTGCTGTGACTATTCCTATACATTATCCTGTACATTCTTGTTTCCTATACATTCTCCTTTCCACGTGTTCAAACGTGGTGAAAAGGTCTTAATTAAATCCTAGAAAGAGAAGTCCCTCCAACAACAATGGGAGAGCCCTCATGAGGTCATAATAACCACTCTCAGTGCTTTAAAACTTGCAGGTTGCATGCAGTGGATTCATCACTCTGTTGTTAACAAGTAGACACCTGGAGTGCAGACAGTTACTGACTGTCCATTGTTGCTCAGGACATTGGCCCCACTTGAACTCTGTCTACTGTGATGTTCTCAGGGACCACAGCACATGAACAAGGGAACGGGTCCCAATTAATGCTGAATAGCCTATCCCAATCAGACAGCTCCCCTGAAGAACACGCTGAGGAGGCAATGTACCTAAAACCCTGCCCTCATCACTTCAGAAGCTGATGAGTCAAGGCACAGCCGAAGACTGAGCAGACACCGTACCCCACACTATTGGTGTGTCCAATGTACTGCTATCCCATCGAAATCTTGGTCCTTTTCCTCCTGATTGTCTGGTGTTTGCTGTTGTATAATGGACTGTGTCCTTATAGGAGTGGGGAATTACAGAGAAGGTTGCTTTTGTTCTTTTCTACTTAGTTGTTGTCATTGAACTAAGCACTCTCAGCTGTTTAAAATGATTTTACTTCATTTAACCTGATTAAGCCTCCTGGGATTGCACTTAACAATGAATATCCAAGCATCCATCACCTTTCCTGCTCCTCATTCTGCTGGTGAAGTTTAATGAGATTAGTTCACAGATAAGAACAGTCACCCCTGATGAACTTGAGTGACAACTCTATAAATACACCATTACACACACACAAGTGAATTATATTGGACTTAAACAGACTATAAAAGCAGAATATCTCCCTGGAAGCCAACAATCTGTTGTATTTGTTATCCCCATATGCTATTTTTTGGAACCCCAACTGGTGTCACAGAAGAGGGTCAATGGACAGCTTCTCTGCATGTAAGGTGCAAAAAATGACACTCCTTATGCATAATCTAGGTGACATGAACCTGAAGACCTGTGGATTATATATGTGTCCTAAGGTGAAGAAGTGAAATTATAGTAAAGAATGAGAAGCATACTGTGTACACTGGGGTAGTAAGACTGTAGGACTCTGGGTAGGGTGGTATGATGTGTCAGATCCAGCAATTAGAACAAATGACCAAGTTTCTTTGACCCACTGGTGGGCTCGGAATAACATTCAAATATATAGAGAAAAGTGAGAATTTAGCAGAATGTGTATGTGGACAAGTTCTTTTCAGGTTAGAATCATACTCAAAGATATTAATAATCCAGTTTGGGCAACAGGGTTCATTTGGGGCATTCATGTGCATGTGCAAAGAATTGGGGTATGGGCAGAGAAAGGTATTCTTACCCACATATCAAGGACTGAAGTAATGCCCCCAAAACCCGCTGCCTTTTTTCTGGCACTCTCTCACTAGTTGCATGGTCCTGAAAGCCTGGTGCAAAAGATTTCACCTAAGATTTCCCTCCAAAAAGGTAATGTCTCATCTTTGGTAAATGTTCAGGTTGGTCTACACAAAGCAAGTGCAAAGTCCAGGATTTAACAGATGCTTAATTGGACTAACAGACTTCTAACGATGTCAGATCCCACCATAGCAAGGAGCTGTTCGATATGTATAGGACCACATCCAGACTTTTATGAAGCTATAGCTTCCTCAACAATTGCTATACTCAGTCAAATACTCTGCTCCCCAGAAGAATTACAATCCCCACCTTTACTTATGATACAGATTGTTTATGGACAGGGATTTTGCATGGTACTGAGTAACAACCAGATTACAAGAAATGAAACCAGGTCACAGGATTCTACCTACTGGGAGCCTCAGGGGTTCTGATTTTTCTGTACTAATGGATTGTTCAAATTCCTACACCATAGACAAAAATTTACTTAGACAGGCCCTTGCCTTCTGACAATGCTTATCCCTAGAGTGACAGCTTTACACCGAGAACCCCAGGACTGACACTTGTTGGTCAACCACCCAACAGAACACATGCAGACTGCTGTCTTGCCAATACTGGCCAGGGAAAGCACAGCCAGAGCACTCAGAGTAAGTGGAGGAGCACTAGCCTGTTCTGAAACACGTCTCCATAGGCCTCACCCAATAACCCTCAGCACAGAACAGAGCTTGATGGGGGTGCAGCAAGTAGTTAAATAGATTCATAATCAGGTGAAATTCATGGCAGAAGTAGTTTTACATAAGAGAAGAGGACTTAACCTACTTTTCATGGAACAGGGAGGACTTTGTGCTGCACTAGGACAAGATTGCTCCTTCTATGCAAACAACTCAGGGGTAATCATACAAACTCCAGACAAATTAGAACAAGAAGCAAAGGAACAGAAAAAAATGTATTATGACACTTAGGAATGGTATGATAAATTATTCAATTGGAATTCATGACTAACCTCAATCCTAGCAGGATTTACAGGGCCAAAAGTTAACATAATAGTGGTCCTCAGGTTTGTGTCATGCCTAATTTACTGGGTAAGTGATAGAATTCAAAGCAATGTAAATGGGATACACACAGTGGTGTTGACTAACACTCTTCCCAGTCAGCTCAACTAGGAACCACCACCTTATGAAGGACCATAAATATCCTAGAGAGGAAAGTATGTCCTTGAGTGGAGAATATGAGGGCATTCATAACCCTGCCTCTCCCTTTTTCTTCTCTCCCTTTTCCATTTGAAATCCCCAAACACTAGTCTTGAAAAGTTCTGTTATCTTACATACTTTAAATTAGAGTTTAGATGCCTAGTTAGCAGTTAGACCTCAAAGAGTGAGTGACCTTTGGCCACATCCCCAAAAGCCTCCTCCTCTCCCTTAATTGGTCATAAAAGCTATGAAAAAACAAAACAAAACAAAACAAAGGATTTATCTCAAGACACCAAACTGCCTGGTGCCCACATTCCATGTCTCAGTTAACCAGATGCATAAGAAGGTCTTCTGTCATTCCAAAGAAATGATAGTGCCTCCAAGGTGGATTCCATGAAATCCCCCTAAGTTTGTGAACTCATATAGTGATTTATAACAGAAGTAGACAAAGGAATTGGGACAGTCAGGAGTCTTAATGACACTCTAACTGACCACTGCAGTTTGAGTTAAACCTCACCTGGTTCTGTAACTGAGTGTCCCTTGTGTTAATTTCTTGAAAATGCCATAACAATAAAACACATCATGTGGAGTCCAAGAACAAATGCAGTCCTTCTTCCCAGCAGAAACTTCCAGAGCCTGCTCTTTACTGACAGGATTTCTGTCAGCTGTGTGTTTTTTGTGGTCTGAAGAGAATCTCCCACACTGAACAGTCTAAGGGGTTCCAGCTCTACTATTTCCAGAGTAGATTCTATTTTGAACCACATGATCAGGTATAGTCACAGCAATAACCTGATTCCTCTGACACCAAATTTAGTCTTGGTTACTTTTCTCTCATTGATGGTCCACGTAGGGAGTTTTCTGGGCTAACATCTACCTCCCATCAGAGAGAAAATGGGAGGGCTTGGGGGTCAGAAACAGCATCATTTTACTGATTTTGAATTGGCCAGCATGTACTCTGTTTATTTGTTTCCTGTGGGTCAGGGATGGGATGTGCAGGGCAGAGTGTCCAATGAGACTGCCTTGAGGGGCAGAGTTTTCCCTCAGCAGGTACATGTGGGTGAATGCCAGGTGCTGGGAGGTGATGTGAAGTGAGTAGATCTAAGGCTCCACAAGAAATAGGTGGGCTGGGTAGGAAGAGGGAGTTCTGCTGAGGAAACTGATACAGTGTCAAGAAGGGCAAGGATTTGGGACAGGTACAAACACTGAATATTCACTATCTCTAAACATAAGAACTAGATTAAAAAATTACTGTGTGCTGTAGTTACACAGCCATTAGTGTTACCCACCCACCTGCTCACTCCTCAGGCCCACTTTTGGAACTAGTAAGAATCCTGCCTCCCTGGGTGTGGTAGCACACAACTATAATCTGTGGACTCAGAAGGCTGAGGCACTAAGATCACTGCAATTTCAAGGACAGTTCGCACTACATAGCAAGGACATGTATATAAAAAAAAAACAATGAAAGGAAGAAAGGAAGGAAGGAAGGAAGGAAGGAAGGAAGGAAGGAAGGAAGGAAGGAAAAAAGACAGACAGACTGCTACTTCAGGTACAGATGTTACTTACATTCCTCCAAAGCTGCTCTTTTCTCTGCTTTCATTTACTCAGCTGTGTGCCACACATTTCTACCAGATCCAGAAGTGGCATTTATCCCCAAGGTCCAGTTCTGCTTTCCTACTGCATGGCAAAGTGCTGAGTCATAAAGGTTGTTATTAGTCCATCATTCTCAGACACCATCCCACTTCTACTGGGACACATTAGTTCCAACACATCAAGATGTGGGAAAGTGCTAACTTCTTCACGACTTTCTAAAATCCACTATTATCCTTAATCTTTGCTTTCTGAATTTTAAGTTTTAAATTTTATGTAACCCACATATAGAAAATTATCAATTTCTTATTGCTTATGTTGAAAACTGGACACAGTTCACCTCTTTCGTTTAAGTGTTGGAGTAGAAGTCCACCCAGTAATGTATACTTGATTATTATGTTGAATAAGATAAGGAGTAGAAACTGCTTATTAACTCCAATATGTATTCTCCTGCTTTTGGTTTTCCAGATTTTAGCTGAGCCCATGTTGCCCAAACAGATCATATCAGCCAGCCTTGTTTGCAGCAGCATGCGATCATGGGATTAAATTCTATTTAGAAGTATGCAAATGAAAAGAATTCACAAAGTTGTCATGTCCTTCTCTTACAGGACAAGAGTGTTTCTTCACATATTAATTTTAACTCTTGTTTTCAAATATAAGAAGACATCCCAGGAAAATTGTGTATCTAGAATCAGTCATTTCTTCAAAGAGTCCTGCTATCTTACTGTGTTTTGTGCTGATATAACACAAATTCCTGAAGCAGTGCGGTTTATAAAGTGATTTTCTTAGCTCATTGCTCTTAAGATTCAAGAGAATGCTGCAGGCATCTGTCTCTGGTGAGGTTCTCATGATGGGAGATACAACAATAGCTATTGCAACTGAATTATTCAGGCTCTGGGTTGGGCTCAAATGTGATGACTCATTCTTGTGAAGACTAATCAATTCTCAGGTAATGTGACCCACCCTGTGAGTTGCTGTACTCCAAACAGTTTGGAATCCACAAAGCTCCCTCCAGTTTGCCTGTCATTCTCACATTTACCTTGGGAGCATTTCTGATTTTTGATGATGATATGAGAGTTTTTTTGCAGTCAAGGCTACCGGAAGTCTTTCTGTATTTCCTTCACTCTTTCCTAGTTTTGTTACTGTTGATTCCTGCCTACTCAAATTTCAGAAACCTGCCCTGCCTCCTTAGAAATTCAGGAGTAGAGGAACCAGGCATGGTGATTATGTCTATAATCCCAGCACATTAAAGCCTCAGGCAGGTGGATCACTGAAAGTTTAAGACTGGCTTGGACTACATAGCCAGAAACTGTCTCAAAAATTCTAACTAAATATAAAAATGAATAAGGAAAAAGAAAATCAGAAGTAGCAAAACTGAATCTATTCTATAAAAATATACAGAAAAGACAGGCGGTATGAAAGTTAACTGAATTTGTCAATTGAAGGGAGAGGTGGCCAGGTCAATTGGATTAGAATAGGGTGGGAAGATCCACCCTAGGGTGGATTCCCATCTGAGTGGTATAAAAGGGATACCAAGAAGGCAGGGTCATTTCTGTTTCCTCCAAGGAGCTCTTCCTTGCTCGAACCTTGGACTTCATATCCTGCCTTCCAGCACAGACCCTTCAGCATCCTGAAAGGAACTCACACGGAACTCAAGAAGCCTCCAAGATTTCAACTGGGTCCTTTGAGTCTCCAGCGTGCAGACCGGCTTTTTCACTCTACCATAGGTGACTGTGCAGCCACTGTAAGTCGATCTTGTAAATTCTTTTAGATTTGTTTATTGCATTAAATCTGTTTCTCTAGTGAGCACTGACTGATGCAGGTAGGGATATTTCAGGTGGAGTACATTGGACGAGGAGGAACAGAATCTTGGGTTTAAACTGACTTAGCAAAAATAAGTAAGTCATTGAGCTCTTGCAGGACCAGCACTATTTTACTTCATCTTGTCTTTGTGACATTTCTAATGGAAAACATTAAGGGTACCCATTAGGCATCCCCGGGGACATTCAGATGGTGCCTGAGCTCCAGGACTGGCAGGGTGTTAATAAGGACAGATTTCTGTCACCTAGATGTCCTCAACATCAACACTCCTCCTTTGACATTGGCAAGGTCGCTCTTCACTTGGTGCGATTTTTCTTTGGCTGCTGCTATTCACAGTGTAGTGACAGACCGGTGTCAGCCAGGCAGAAGTGCCAAATGAGGGACTCTTCTACAAGGTTTGATGTGCATGTTTATGAGAATAAGGGACCAAGGTCCCTCCCTTGGTGACTTATTTGCTTCCAGGTGCCCTATCTGTTTTAAAATGCAGCAGTATCAACTGAAGAGGCTGGAGTAGGGAAGTTACTCAGCTAGGCCTGGCTGAACGCATGTTGGAGTGCAGGATGGTGGTATAATAACCCCGGAGGATACTGAAGGGAGCTGTCCCAGTAAATTGGGGTGAAAGGGAGAGCCAAGGCAAGCAAGAGAGAGGTATAGGTATCTGCTGGCCAAATCACAACCTCCAATAGCCAGAGCAGGGACAAAAGAGGTAGTGACTTTTTTTCTCATCCTCAGCAAGGGTTTTACCTCACTGTACTCCAACCTCTGTGTGGAGTAGAATATTGTGCTGTAGGCTAAAGATGGAGCTGAAAAAAGGCATTTAATAAGGCCCATATCACAATGACCTCCATAAGTTTTCAGAGGTTGCCATTTCTCTGTAGTACACTCTAGCTACCTGTGTCACAGCCTTGGACTGCTTTGGAATGTTAATACCAATGGGAAGGTGTTGTTAGAGAAAGGGTTGACCAAGCCAGGCATGCTGGTGCACTCTTCTAATCCCAGCATTCTTGGGGGCTTAAGCATGAGGACTGCAAGTTTCATCCAAACTTTGGAATTCCACTGAATTAAGTAGACCTGATCTCCAAAAAAAAAAAAGAATAAAAATAAAAAATCAAATAACCAGAGATATACCTCAGTGGGAAGTCTCTAAGCTCAATTTTCAGTATCCAGAAAAAGCAAAACAAATTCACTATGTCATATAATATCCAAAAATTTATTATAAAAACTGTGTTTCTTGTGGGACTGAGTCTTGCTGTGTAGTTGCAGCTGTCCTCAAATGCTTAGAAATTCTCTTGCCTCAGCTTCCTGAGTGGTGGAATTACAAGCATATATCACAATAACCAGCAAAAAGAGACTTCTTAGGTGACCTATTTCTTCCAGTGACCAACAAATGACTGAGCAGTGACTTATATACTAGCAAATCTTGGTAGTTCTAACTCTAAATAATTATTTTTTTAATCTACAAAGTAGGTTCTCAACTTGTTGACTCCCGTACCGCCCTGCTTGTCTTGGATCTGCCGACTGGTGTCAAATTTCTACAATCTGGTGAAGAAAGAAATCTTTGTCCAGTGACTTCGGAAAACTTGTATCACTTTCACACTGGTGATGTCAAGGGTTCCCAGTATGCCACCACCAGCAGAAATGTTGAGTGGGCCAATAGCTGAGAACCAGTATGCCACAGAGATCAAAGTAGTGAAATTCTCCTACCAGTGGACCATCATTAACTTTAGCTTTTGCCTAAAGGAAATGGGTGAATTCATTGAAAGTTCAATCTTTTCACCTGAAGCAAATGATAAACTGAAATGGTGCTTACGAGTATACCCAAAAGGGGTTGATGAAGAAACCAAAGATTACCTGTCCCTATGCCTGGTCCTGATCAGCTGTCCAAAGAGGAAAGCTTGGGCAAAATTCAAATTTTACATTCTGGATGATAGAGGAGAGAAAACCAGAGGTCTGTTGAGTCAAGAAATTCA
Source organism: Cuniculus paca (assembly GCA_004365215.1). Taxonomy (NCBI): domain Eukaryota; kingdom Metazoa; phylum Chordata; class Mammalia; order Rodentia; family Cuniculidae; genus Cuniculus; species Cuniculus paca. The sequence goes on from RJWT010041353.1 coordinate 10,384, forward strand.
TAGCTTTGTGCCAGGCATGAACTGGGGATTCAGAAAATTCATCCTTAGAGATGTTCTTTGGAATGCCTCCAATGGGCTTCTCCCCAATGACAAGCTTACCTTCTTTTGCGAGGTGGAAGCGGCACAAGATTCCTCCAACATTTCCAGCCAGAATATGATGAATATGGTGAAGGTTCCTAAGTGTTGGTTGGCAGATGATCTAGGCAGGCTGTGGAAGAATTCTCAGTTCACAGACTGTTGTTTCTGTGTGGCTGGCCAGGAATTCCAGGCTCACCAAGCCATCTTAGCAGCTCGCTCTCCAGTGTTCAGTGCCATGTTTGAACATGAAATGCAAGAGAGAAAAAAGCATAGAGTTGAAATCAGTGATATGGAGCCTGAAGTGTTTAAGGAAATGATGTCCTTCATCTACACCGGAAAGGCCCCAAACCTGGGCATAATGGCACCTGATCTGCTGGCAGCTGCAGACAGGTATGCCCTGGAGCACCTGAAGCTCATGTGTGAGGATGCGCTCTGCAGCAACCTCTCCATGGAGAATGCTGTGGAAAGCCTCATCTTGGCTGACCTCCACAATGCACATCGGTTGAAAACTTGGGCAGTGGATTTCATCAACTGTCATGTTCCTGAGATCCTGGAGACCTCCGAGTGGAAGTCCATGATGGTATCACACCCTCACTTGGTGGCTGAAGCCTACTACTCTCTGGCTTTCATGCCGTGTAGTTTCCTGGGGCCCTCATGCAAGCGTCTGAGGCAGTACTAAGATCCCACATGTCCATTTATCTTCCAAAAGAAGTGGCCACATTTGCTGCTACTGAACCCTTGTTTAACATGGCAATCTGTGGAGCTTTCACTCTACTATGAGGAAGCACTGAACTGTGCCTCTCTGGATAGATGAGACTCCCTCTTTCTAGTCAGAAAAAGAAGATAGAACCTTTAGAATTTAGGAGAAAAGTAACTTCTGCAAAGTCCTGAGAATGTAACTTAGAGACGATGATAAACCTGGCTTTAATACTATTGGCCACCCTGATTGTTTCCATGTTGACCCCAAACTAAAAGGGAACAAACCCATGGGGTGGAGCTTCCCTCAGGTGATGGACCATGACTTCAACTCCATAAACACAGGACTCCTGGACTTGCTCAACCTCATGTAGCTGTTGCCCCAGTAATTCTCAGAGTGGCTTTTTATCTCTACCTCTATTTTTTCTGTAAATAAAATTGAATCTTACTTTGCAGACTTGTTTGACTCCCCTTCCTTTTTCTACATCTGAGTGTCAAAAACCTGGGAACATTGGAGGGTGGACCTCTGACTCCATGCACACCCAGGGACTGGACACCCCAGATTTATAATGGCAATAAGCAACTTAGTGGATGAGAGAAGAAAAGGACCCACAACTTGGGCATTTGGACTGCAGTAAAACCCTGTGATGCTTCTCTCAGCTCACTTGCCATGACCGAGTGACACTGGCATGTATTCTTGGCACCAGTGTGCACATCCCAGCAGTGGTAGTGCAAGATACTGCCTGCCTCTGAGGGAGCAGACCAATCACCAGGTTCTTGGAGCAAAGGGAGGGGAAGGTGCTCAGTTTTAAGAAAAGGGGAAAGGAAAAAATTTCAGAGGCAGTTTGTGTATTCCATAAGAACTAATGCTCAGAGAAGCACATTTTAGTCCTTTCAACTGTCCCAATACATGGGTGTTATTAAAAATGCCTCGTAATTGTACAGGATTCAAAAAGTCTCTTTGTTAGCAATTACTGCTTGCAAGAACAGACGACACCATTTTATCCTCTCATTAAAATGAGGCATGAAGGAAAAAAGAGGAATTAGGAGATTTCATCTGGTAGATGGATGTTCTCACAATTTTGGCTTTAACAAAGATCACTATTGGTGTTTGTTTGGAACCACTCCCACTGCTTCAAAGCTCAGGGGCATATAAGGCCACCTGAGGATAAGACCC
>RJWT010041354.1:0-12339 GCA_004365215.1 Cuniculus paca
ACACCTCTTGCGCTCATTCCGTGGATACTCCTGGGCCTCGTCTCGCTTGACCCTCCGCAGCAGTTGGCCCTGCTTCCTGCCTTGAAACCCTCTGCTCCCTGGCTCTTCTTGTTCCTTCTGACCTCTCTATAGGGCTCTTCTGTCCCCATCATCTGTCTGGTCCTTTCCTGCTGCCTCCCACATCAGGCATCCAAACTTCGTCTTGTTCTCACCGCAGTATACTTGAAGGCTCAGTGAATGCCCTCAGAGGTAATGGCCCCAGTCTTTATGCCCAGCCCCTACCTCTCCTGTACCCCACTGCTATATGATCTCCTGCCTCCTGCCTTGACTTTCAAACTTGGCACATCCAGAATAGGATCATCGGCTCTTAAAGCTCCATTTGCTTGTTCTCACCTGGAAAACTCCTAGTCAACCTTCAAAACCTCCCTCAAATGACCTCTCAGGTATGAAGCCTTCCTTACCACCCACTCCTCAGCAAAGTTGGGTGCCCCCTCTTCTCCATGCTCTTTCATCACAGATGGTTCCATCTTCTGATGGTCTGAAATTACCCCATCACAGCCACCACGAGCCCTTCGAGGGAAGGTTGTACAAGTACATGAGTCATCTCCCTGACCCCTGTGAATGCCAGCACAGAACCTGGCCCAGGAGGAAAAAAAAAAATCAGTAAGTGGACACCTTGCTCCTGTCTCTTCATAGTGGGAGTCGCTGGAAACCGTGCCCTGCACAGTGTCAGCTGCCTGGTGGCAGCAGCATCACAACCTGACATGTCAGCCCTTACTGAAAGAACACTAAGAAGGTTTCAGGATAGGGTCCCCAACCCCCACCTAGACCCCTTCCCCCGTATGACACTCAATTATCAATAAGCACTTGAGACACTTTCCGACTGGTCACAGGTGCATATAATACTCTCATCCTGCTCCTGTGTGGTGTCTTGCCCGTGACCAGGTGTGAACAGGGCCACCCTCCATGGCCTGGCATGCAGTGAGTGCACTGAACAAGATATGCCTACGACCAGCCTGACCTGCTTTTATGGATTCCACACCCTCCCACAGCTCACCAGTCACTTGCTCGCCAGGCCTACAACATCGTCAGAGGTAGGGATGGTGCTTTCCAAAATCCACCCTATGTGAAAATCAGAACATGTCCTGGACCCAGCACGTGGGTTCCTCTCCCAGCCTCACGAGACAGGCCAGAGCGGGAGGAAGGAGCCCAAGGCCACACGGCTGGGCTTACACAGACCACTCTCCCTCCATCCTGCACCCCACGCCCCTCAGCAGAGGCCAGCGATTTGTTTCCCCACACGAGAAAGCCATTTCTCCCTGAAGGGAAAGAGGATAGATAAGACCAGGTGGCATCTACTGCAATGAACATTTACTCTGCACGGATGCATAGGCCCCAGCCGGCCCTGGGTTCAGAACAGGTCAAGCTGCAGGGAAGGCGAGCTGGGTAATGTCTGAGAAGACAAGAAGGGCCTGGAAGGGTGTGGGTGCCCCCAGACCCCAGGTGCCCCACCGGTGAGCTCAGCGGGCTTGCCAGACCAGGACTGCTATCGTGCTTACCTATGATCTATCAGCTTTCCCACTGGTTGCCAGTCCCGGGACAGCCAGACCTGCTGTCACCTGTGTCACCACTTAACCACCTGTGACCTCTCCTGTTTTAAAAAAGGTAACATTGACCAGGTCTAGGTGTGGGTCACTGTGTACTCTCCAGCACCTTGTCTAATCCTCATTAGGACCAGTCCTCCAATTCACTACTGAGGAATGGGGCTCCAGGGTCGCATGCTGGGGACAGGCAAGGTGGGGTATGCACCCAGCCCTGCCCAACTCCAAAGGCTCACTTTTTCCACTCAACTGCACTCGCTCTGGCAAAAATGCAGCTCAGCCTGAACCCTCTTAGATTCACCTTCCCTGATGCCCACAAGCTCCAGGTCCTGTTACCCTGAGCCTTGCCTGTTACCCCGTTTTCACCTACTGTCCAATTGTTCCTTTGTGCCTCTGCTCTCCCCTCCCCTCCGTGAGCCTGAATCTCCTCTGTGGCCTCCAAAGTGGTCCCTGAGATCCCAGCTCCAGCCACAAGACTCTCCTACTGAGGAGCCTTCAGTGGCTCCCGCTGCCACCACCACAGGATAAAGCTGCAGCCCCTGCTGACCTGTCCAGCCCCAGCAAAGCACCCCGCAAGGCCACTGGGACTGGAACCAGAAGGGCATGGACTCTGCGACCAGACAGATGTGTTTGGTTCCCACCTTTGCCAACTGCTTGCTGTCTGCCCTTGGGCAAATCACCTCATCTCTCTGAGCTTCAGATTCTTCAACTGAAAGTAAGACTAACACCCGCTACCACACAGGTCCATTGTGAGAATTAAGTGAAACAAGAGACATGGACCGCCTGGGGCACAGTAAAAAGGAGCTGTCACCCCCTTCTCATTATCTCCTGAACATGCAAATGCTTTACTCCCTCCAGTGCCTCTGCTAATGCTGTTCCTTCCTCTTAAAATGCCCCTTCCTCCCAACTGATCTGCCGAAATCTACGTGTCAAATGCCACCTCTTCCAGGAAGCATTGCTAGGCCAACTACATAGGGGTTCAGGGATGCTGGACCCCTTTTCTGTGGCCTAGTACCCAGGTCACCTCCTACTGCAGCCATGGGTATCCTGGGTTCACCCCTTTCATGGGCTTTAGTCTGGTCCCCCTCTTGCACAGAGGGCTTATATTTTGGGCAGCCAGACCTAGGAAAGACATTTGGCAAACATGGGCCAGATCTTCCTAGGTGTTCCCCCACCCCAACCAACAGGGGCCACCCCCGCCTCACCGCCAGTGCTGGCAGACAGGGTGCACAGTCTCCTTGCCACTTGAGCAGGGCTACGTATACCTGCTATGCCGTGCTCCCCTGCACAGTCCAGCCCCCTCAGCCTCCTGTGTCATAAATGTGTTAAAAATAACCACAATAATCACCACTTCAACGGGGAGGGCACTGTGATTTACAAAGCAGTCTTCCCTTCCCAGGGCTCTGAGCATCCTCCCTCAGGCTGGCCCTGGAGCCCTGAGCAGCCACCAACTGCTCGGATTAGTGCACTGGAATCCCAAGGGCACAGTGAGAAAGGCAGGTGGCTTTTAAGATTCCAGGCTCCACCCCTGAAGTCCAATGAGACCAGGTACCCAGCCAGAGGGCTAGCTCCCTTCGGGTACTTCTTCTGCCCCTGCTGCTGACCTGTCCACTCAGCCTCCCACTGGAGCTGGCTGGGTCACTGCCACACCCCGCAGGTGGCCAGAAGCTCCTGGGGAGAGGGACCAAGTCTGACTCAGCCTGCCTCCTCCTCCATGCTGTTTCTTGTTCCCTTCAAGCCACTAACAGGATGAGGTCCCCGTGTCTTGGGACAGGCGTCACAGCCCTGGCCCCTCCCCTGGGGCTGACATCCGGCAATTTGACCCCTTGCAGCTCCTCCTCTGATATGTTTGCAACCCCACCCCTTGCACAGGCTGCTTCCTCTGAAGAGGCTCTTCTAAAGTGACAGGTGGGGATGACCTGGAGTGGCTCACAAATACGCCATGAAGTAACGCTGGACTGGGGATGTCAGCTCCCGCCTGGGTTTGTCCGTTTGCTTATTTATTTATTACTTCGATAGTACTGGGCACTGAACCTAGGGCCTCCGCACTGAGCTACATTCCCAAATCTTTTTACGACACAGTCTCATTAAATTGCCCAGGCTGGGCTCAAACCTGTGATCTTCTTGCCTCAGCCTACCAGAGCGCTGGGATTACAGGGATGTGCTGCCATCCCCAGCGTCCTGGTTCTCTTAATCAGAGTGACAATTTGCAGATTTGTCTCAAACAGTCAGGTTTGTGCCTGTTGTCTTGACGTCATTAATAGTGCCCACCTTTCCTCTTTATAAGCTCAAAAGTGTCCCAGTTTAGATCACAAGTTATACGGTCACCCTGTTTCTAATCCTTCCAGCTGCACGAAAGATAAAGTCTCTGAGCAGTTCTAGACTTTCACACACCCCCACCCAATAGTAATTCGCCCTTCTAACAAATGGAGAGACAGGAGGAGCACTGAGCTAGAATTTAATAAAGTCACTTTGTTTTCACCGTGGTTGTTTCTTTAGTTATCTTTTACTTCAGGTAAGTGATACTCTTTCCACTTATGAGATGAAATTTCTTTTTAATATATTAAAGACCAATTCAACTTAAAGAGAAATTTCACAGACTAGTGAATTCCTATTCATTCCTCAAAACCCAACTCAGAATCATCTTCTTTAGACCACCATCCTACTCCTTCATAGTTTGATCCTCCATCCCTCAACATGCCTCCCATCACATGCACACTTGGAAATATCACACTAACTTAGGCGCAAGCAGAAAGATTTTTTCTTTTTTCTTTTTCTCTCTCTCTGTCTCTGTCTGTCTGTCTGTCTGTCTGTCTGTCTGTCTGTCTGTCTTTAAAGGGGGCAGTTACTAGGAATTGACCCAGGACTTTCACACTGAGCTACAAGTCTAGCCCTTTGCCTAGACTGGACTCAAACTTGTGATCCTCCTGTCTCAGCCTCCCAGAGCGCTGGGATTATGAGTGCACGCCACCATGCCCAGAACGGCAACTATTTATTAGGGGTCTGCAATGCACCAGTGCTATGGGTTGGACATGGTGTCTCCCGAGACTCCGTGTGTTACAGTTAATCCCCACTGAGGCAGGAAAAGAATGGACACTTAATCTGACTACGGTGTTCAGAGGTGGGGCCTTTGGGGGGTGACTGGGGTTACACAAGGTCATCAGGGTGGAGACCTCATGGTTGAATCTTGGTGGCTTTGGGGGCTGTTCCCTGTCTCTTGTCATGTGATGCCCTGCAATACCTAGTACTCTGCCAGCAAGAAAGCCATCACCAGATACAGACCCTTGACCGTGTAACAGAACTTGTGAGCCAAGATAAAACACTTTCCTTTAAAACTTACCCAGTCTGTGGTACTGTATTATTAGCAACAGAAAATGGACTAAGGCAGTGAGGCACTGTGCTGAGCACTTACCCACATTCCCTTGCGTGAGCCTCCCTGTAACCCCGAGGAACACAGCTCACTATCTCCAGGCTACATGTGATGAAAGGGTGGTGAAGTCACTTGTCCACGGCCACAGAGTCAATGGTGGGATCAGGCAATGAACCCAGACTTGGGCCACTTCGGCCTGTGGTCTTGACCACCACTGTGCACTAGTGGTCACTGTGCCACACCAGAGGCCACAAAATGCACTTCGCTGGCATCTGATCTCAGTCAGAGCCAGCCTGAGACCCGGCACAGAGTCCGTGCTGATGAAGAATGAGCTCGTGCTGGGCAGGGGGCTGGAAGCCAGTGCCTGCTGAGTGGTCTGGGGGACTCAAAGCTGCATTGCCCGCCCCACGGTGAGGAACACAGCACTCCAGTGGCACACGTTGGGACTGGCAGGACAGTCTCCACCGTCCGAGGGCCAGCCAGGTGGGCAGGACCCGCTTTGCCCCCAGACCAGGTGGGGCAGCAGGGAACAGCAAGCCTGAGTTCCAACAGAGGCAAGGCCACTCACAGGGGAGGGTGTGTGCTGGGCACGGGAGAGCCCTGGGCCACCAAGGCAAAGGGCGCTCCAGGCATGGGCACAGCCAGCCCACGCAGAGGTGGGGCCAGGAGAGCAGGGCCTTGGAGACGGGGAAGAGTGTCGGTCCAGGACGGGGCATGGACGCCTGACTGAGGAGCTTCAGCGGAGCTTGGAAGCCTTGAGGTGCCGGATCAGGAAGCAGGCACAAAGAGCCGGGCACCCCAGGGCCCCGAGAGGGGCAGCATGTTGTCCCATCACCACAGGAGTAGAGGCAGCAAGGCGGTCTGAACCCACTTGCATCTCCCTGGAGACCCAAACTCTGCTGAAGGCCACAGCCCATGAATGGAGACCGGTTAATGGGGAACTGGGGCTGGCATGCCAGGTGGGAGACCACTCCTGAGGGGTAGAGGGCAGGCAGAGGAGGTAGGGGTCATCTCGGGGGCTCCTTCTCGCAAGTGCCGCTCAGCATGGCCATTCCCGTGGATGGTGCCTCCCCTGGACTGGAGGGTCGGTGGACAGGAGCTGCTGCCTCTGCCGCCCGCCTTCGAGCCTCGGCCGCAGCCAGCCTCCGTGCCACTCTTCCACTGAGCTCCTTCCTGCCTGCCTTCTCTGTCTTCCTCTCCCCACACTTAACAGATTGCAGCAGCAAGATGGCACGAATTTATGGCTCAACTCACCAAAAATAACAAGAGATCTATCAAAGGCAGTTTGCGTGAAATTAACAGGCGCCCATACCCTCTTGTCAAATGCACTCTGTTCTGAGGCAGGCCAAGGCACCTCATCTGGGCACTGCCCAGCAGAACCCCCGGCCTCTGTGCTTCTCCAGTACCAACTCCAGCCCACGCTGCTTGGTCTTGGGACACCACTCAGGGTTCCAGAGAAAGTGAAGCCAGCTCCTCTGCTGCAGTGCCTGGTGGGGGGCTGGGATGAGGGTCTCAACTTGTGCATCCTGTCCCTACAAGACTCTCTCTCTACCTATCAGCTGCATGCGCCAGCCCACTGTCCCACAGCCCAGTGTGAGGCAGGCAGGGGGCTGCGCAGGGAATCCAAGGACTTGGTGAAAGTGATGCTGCCCCAGAGTGCTTGGAGGCCTGAAGATGCCACCAACCCACAGACTCCTGTGGAACAAACTGAGTCATGTGCCCACTGTCTCTCGCATCAGAAAGGTTGGGCAGGAGGGAGGAGGTGGCAGAACGGAAGAGCCTCCTGCCTGCAAGGGGAGAGGAAGGGGCTATGCCAGCCAGCTCCGGCACCAGTGTGCATGAGAGCTCACTTATGTCATCTGATGCCCCACTGCCCCATGCCAACTCCTCACGGTGGCCCTCCTGATGGAGCAACCACACAGAGACTGCCAAGTAGGGCAAGGGACAAAAGCAGAGGTCAGGCTTGGGAATGGCTAGGACCTTAGTGCAGAGTTCCCGTTTCAGAAAAGACACCAGGCCTTGGGGCTAAGAACCAGCTATCCGGTCTCTGTCCATCTCCAGGCTCAACCTGTAGAGCCTCTGATGATGGTGCCCTTCCCATTGCCAGCCCTCTCTGACCCTCGAAGACACCCCGGCTACCAATCAACTCCTGCTTCCGGCTTCCACCAAGCCCAGCTGGCTGCTCCTGGCTCCGTGCTCCATATGGCTGCCCGCCCACGAGGGCAGAGCCTTGCTCTGTCCACTGCAGACCACTGGGCCGACAGACAACAGGACCTGCCCTCAGCTAAGCATGATGGGGGAGCTCCCGCAGAGTGACAGGCAGTGGTGGCCACGCAGGAAGAACCATAAACCTCCTGATATACGCCTGGTGCTCTCCGCCGATGTTCGACAAAGAAGCAAAATTCAATTTCTTTCTGCAGGCACTAAATCCCAGGCCAGCCTCCAGGGCCTGTAACCTGCCCACTGCCTGGCTGTCACTCGGATGGCTTCATCGACCACTGTTAGAGGCCAAGCTGGCCTTGGACAGAGGCCACAGCAAGGCCAATGGGCATTCATGGTGGATGGGCATGATGCCAGATGTCTCAAGGGGGTGGCCAAGAAGGTCCCCTCTAAATCACTGAGAGAGGCCACTGTCATTACCCCTCTAGCTAATTATCCCCATTTTACAGACCAAAAACAAAACAAAATAAAACAAAACACAATACAGATGCCTTTATTATTCAAGCATACAGTCAAGGCAGTGCCCAGCTCTAGCCTCCAAAGCAGAGAGAAGACAGGTCAGACCCTTCAGTCCTCTCAAGACCCTCACATGAGACCCTGCCCCGCTGCAAGTAGTCAGTGAATCTCAAAGGTTCCTTCTGACTGTATGCCTGAATCCTCCTTTTTCAGAGAGTAGCACATATTACCCAAATGAAGAAACTGAGGCCCAGGGAGGGCAGGGACTTCCCTACATGGGGGCCCAGCTCCCAGACTGCCTCTCTCCCATCCGCATGTCCTTGGCCTCTGTTTGCTGCCAGGCCTCCTGGCCTAGCACTGTTCAGCAGGCGCACAGGGTCCAACCAAGGGGTTTGGGGCCTTGAAGCTGGAGGGAGCTATGGCTGTGGGAGCTGTGGTGGGTGCATAGCAGGCAGGACTCAAGGGTTCATGGAGCTTCTGCCCAGTCAGCAGGAAGCTCCAGCTGCTGGCAGCCTCAGTCCCAGAAGACGTGGGCCCAGAGGGGGGAGACAGGACACTGGGAGCTGAGCCAGCTCAGCCCTCCCAGGCAGCCTCAGAGCTCAGGCCTCCTCGCCGAGGCACACTCTTCCTCGCCTCCTTCTGCCCTGACCCGGAGGCGCTGCCAAAAGTCACTGACCCGTGCGGGCAGGAACATCTCTCTGCTCCCTGGCCATTGCAGCCTACAGGCAAACCTGTCAACTTGCAGTGCCAGGGCCTGCCACAGCCACTCCCAGCATGAGGCCTTTGTGCGATGTTCAGTCTGCCTGGAATGCCCTCACCACTCCTTTGGCTCATCTTGCTCCCATCTGCCCTTCAGGTCTCAGCGCCTGCACCACTCCCTTTAGGAAGTCTCCCTGGCTGCTCAGCAGGGGGGTCCCTCCCTGGTTTACACATCACTCTGCACTGTCCCATCTGCCCATTCATCCAGACTGCACACTCTGGAATTCCAGAGTGAGGCATGACCCCAATCTATTTCAATGACCCCATCATTTAGACAAGACTAAGCAAAGAGGCAACATCCGTGAATAACTACACCTTTATGCTAGGATCTTCTGGGATGGATACCACTGGACGCCGTCAGCCTCTTGGACACCCCACCCCACCCCACCAGGGCCCTGCTTGGACTCACCATATCTCATCTCAGTGGTGAATAAGTCATTGCTGCTCCCCGAATGCAAATCAGCCTCAGCAGGTGGGGCTGGGCCCCCAGGCACCAGGGCATTGGACAAGGTGTGGGCGGCAGGAGGACCTGGAGGTGTGGTGGCCGGGCTGGCCCCTGCCTCCCCAGGGCAGCTGCAGCCTGGCTGGGCAAAGCCACAGGCCCGGCCTGCAGTGCGGCCACACTCCTCACTCCAGCGGCAGAGCACGCCACAGGTGAACTGGCTAGAGTTGTTGTTGTTGATGAGCAAGACCTCAACAAAGCGGAAGGCTAGGGCTGCAGGCGCCAGCAGGCGTGGGGCCTCCGAGGGCTCAGCAGACAGGCAGAGCTGCACGAAGTTCTTGTCAAAGTGCAGGAAGGTGAAGGGGCCCGAGCCGCTGCACAGCTCCAACCCCGCTGCCGCCGCTGCCTCCTCTTCCTCTGTCTGCCCCACCTCTGACTCTGCCTGGGCCCCCGCCTCCTCAGGGCTTGGCCGCAGGCAGGTGAAGTTGACCAGGTAGTGGTCCAAGGGCAGCAGGCGAGGAGCAAAGTGGGTGCACACCTGCTCCTGGCGGTTGAAGCGCAGATAGAGGGAGTACTTGGTGGGGTCGGGGTTCTCCAGGGTCCAGGAGCAGCCGGAGGCGATGGTAGGAAAGAGGTCCTGCAGCGAAAAGGCCCCGTAGAGCACGCCCGAGGCCAGGGCGGAGCAGGCGCTGGGGGCAGGGTCGAAGGCGGTGGCCAGGCGCAGGGACAGAATCACAGACAGTAAGAGGGGACAGGCTGGGGTCATCCTATGTCCCTTGCCCTGTGGAGAGAGACAGAGGTCAGCAGACCTCCACGTAGCCAGAGTGGGCTCTAACCTCCTGCACTAGCTGCAAGTAGTGAAACTCTGGTTAAGATTGTGCTCTTTTGAGTCACTCGGGCCCACCTGTGTGATCTTAGACAACAGGCTTGACCTCTCTGAGCCTCAGTTTCCTTACCTATAAAATGAAGCAATGACAGTATCTATCTCAGGTTTGCTACAAGGATGAAATGAGATAAGTGAGGGAAAGCCTTCTCAGGAGAAGGCTTGGAATCATTGAAGCCCTTGGTTTCTGAGGGCTTTAGTTGTCGCTGTCATTCTATGGTTCCCCTATTCAGCTCATCAGCTACAAGCATCTGGGCTTGATGTTCAGAACCAGCCTCATCCCCACCACCCCAACTTTATTCTCTATCACTGTTGCTCTCAGTCACTGTGTGTCGTGATCAGCTGTGAAGAGTGTCATGCATAATCCAGCAGTAATTGTCAAAATGGTGATGTTTGACGATTTGCTTTTTTATAAATCACAGCGATTCAAGGTTATTCCCAGAACAATGTCATTCTCACTCACTTGCTTCACTGAGTGGGAGAGAAAGGGGTGGAGTTACAGCCAGTGTGTCAGGGACCATGCTCCACCCAGCCATGCCCACCTCAGGAGGCAGGGCATTGCTAGTGTGAATATCATGTGTATGTATCACTGCAATGGATTTCCTGGTTGGAACAAGAAGAGGCACCAGGCGAAGGGATGATGGGCTTGAACCCAAGTTCAGCCAACCACCTATTGGCAGGGTAAGCCTCATAAACCTCAGCTTCTTCATCTGCAAAATGGGCACAGTAATCACCCTCTTACATCCCTCTTCCCCACCCCCTCCGTAGGATTATCATTCAAATCCTGACTCAGGGTTCCCAGGCCATCATGACTTCTATCCTTTTCCCAGAGCTCATCTTATGAGGGTTCAAGCTCCTAACAGTAAGGACCAGTTTGTCACCTTCTACCTGCCCTCAAAGTGCTGCTGAGCTGAGCTCCTGGCAGGTGTGAATATGCCCCACACGGGGCTGGGGGTAGGACACAAGCCTCGCCCTGATCCAGAGCTGCAAGTGTTCTCTCTGCCACCAAGGCAGGACAGAGTCACTGCCCACAGCAACCCAGATGGCTCCCTGGCCAGAAACCAGAGCCTGATGTAGGGTGTGGATCACACCTCCACTTCCAGTCCTACTCCTGAAGAGATCTGCTGGCCTTTCTCCTCAGTGCCACAGCTCACACTCCTGGGCTGGCTCCTTGAACCCAGCTCTTCCATGTTCAAGAAGAAAAGATGAGGCTGGGAGAAGGGAAGCCACCTGTTCACAATCACACTAGAGTGGTCCAGCTGGGACTGGAATTGAGGACTTGAGACTCCAGTCCATGATCCTCCCGACCAAGGGTCTCTTGCTCCTTTGCTTGTTTCTCAGGGAACAGGCCTGAGAAACAAATGGACAAGGTATTCACCTGGGAAACGAATTACAAACAGAGGAATTCACAGGTGTGGCAAGATTTCCCCAAGACACAGCTGCTCTCTGGGGACGGATTTCCCCATGGCTGTCCTAAATCATGTGTGTGGAGGGCAGGAATTAGAATCCTCCTAGTATTCCAACCCCTGATGAAGCATCCTCAGTTCTCCTAGCTACCCATCATCCCACATCCCCACTTGCTGCACCTTGGAGCCAGGGCCCAGTTATAAGCAAACACCTGCTCCTCCCCAGCCACCCGAGGGGTGGAAGCACAGTGGGGAAGTCCAGCTCAGTGCAGGCCCATTCCCCATGGTGGGGGGAAGCTGTCTCACCCTCCTCCAAGACCGCTGGAGGCCGTCTCCTCCCCAGCCCCGTGTCAGAGCTGAAGAAGAGACCCAGACTCCTGGCCCTCCCTAACCCGCATCATACCTGTCCCAAACTGTTCAGCCCGCCCAGTATGCTGCAGCCCCAGCGAAGCCAGTGGCTGATGACGAGTGACATCCAATCCCCCCACTGCCCCCAATTATTTTTAAGCAGGCTGCAAAATTCAGGCCACGACTGCAGCTCAGCAGAGGAGAGGTGGGGGCTCATTATAACTGGCCTTCCTTCCCCTATTTAGAGTAGGGCAGGGAACCCCCCCATACACAGCTCACATCCTTGTGCCCTGAAGATATACACACAAAAGCATGCACGTACAAATGCGCATATAGACAAGCATTCACAGGGGTTCTGTGTGTGCACAGATACACATGTACACAGACTGGGGTAAACCACAGAAGTGTAATCATGCAGCATGTGCAAATAGTGTGTGCATGCAGGCAGGGGTGCGTACACATGTACACAACGTAGAGTCAGACACTTGCTTACATGCACAGAAGCACACACGTACTCCCAACCGAGAACAAACACAGTTGGCCCTATGAGGCTCAGCACATGGCAGCCAAGTGTCAGGCAGGATCTGCTTTGTTTGTTGCCCCTTCTCTTACAAAAGCTGGTAGCACAGACCCAGGGTCTCAGATCCTGAGCCTCTATCGCTCCGAATCCATCAAGAAGTACTAGGTCCACCTCATTCAGAGCGTCAGCCTGGCTTCTCCAGAAATGAGTCACCTGTAGATGCGACCCAAACTCCCGCATCCATTCAGTCTCCTGCTGACGCCTTCACAACCCTTTGGGGATTTCACCCTGGGTTTGCGTGCTCCTCATTACCCCTGCTGCAACATGTTCCTTT
>RJWT010041355.1:0-12344 GCA_004365215.1 Cuniculus paca
AAAAAAAAAAGTCTTTAATAAAGAGTAACAATTGCAAAGTTGTCAGTGTAAGGCTTACTATTTGAAATGGTTACACTTGTTACACATATAACTGTATGTATGTATATGTGTGCAAGATAGATGATTACACTACTGATCTCTGTTAATTCATCAAAACAGTTTGTGCTGTCATTGTTTATTTGATCATTTTTTATCCCTAGATCTTGTAACCTGAACGACTACTTCTAAGATAACAATATGGAATGTATTAACTAGTGTTGATTTCTGACTGTTGTTTTGTTTCATTTTTTTTTGAAATTCTGTATTTTTTCTATCTTTTTAATGTTTTGTTTTTTAAAATAAAAAAAAACAAGCTGTGACAAACATACTATCAAAATTTCAGCAAATCTTCAAAGATTGTCTCTACTCAAAGTTCTGTGTCAAAAAAAATACAAAGTTTCAAAAGATCTTTAGGGAGCAAAATTGAAGAGCTTAAATAACAGCCAATGATATTCCCTGAGGAAATGACTCCGTAGTCAAGAGGAATACTAATGCCTCCCTTGTTGAATAAAAATCTTTTAATTAAAAAAGTCATTATTTGGGCTTGAAAAACTCTTCATTGGTAACTTATGAAATTTTATATTTTTTATTGAAGAAGCATTTTATATTTACTGTTATCTACTTGTCTCATATTAAAATAAAAATAATAAAAACAGAATTTAAATATTTCTAATAAAATATAACATACTTTTATTGCACTCAAAAAACAGAAAGGAATGGGAAAACTCAAAACTCTGAGTTGACCAGTTTGTGGAAACATCGTTAAAGATTTACTGATAGTTACGACACCATTTAAACGTTCAAAGCCTACCAGTGCTTTTGAAGTTAATTTAAAGGGAATCTGCACAAAAACAAACAAACAAAAGCAAAGCCTGCATAGAATGGCATGAACACTGAAAAGAATTTGTATAATTTTATAGAGGTAGTGTATGAAAGAGAGACACATATAAAATCAATTACTTAAACATAAAAATAAAGGTTATAAGAAAAATAACAGTAGTAATAGAAACAATTACAAATAGCAAAAAAAAGGAACGAAATTGTTTGTTAGAAAAACTTTATAAAGTTCATAACACTACTTCAACCATCCAATATAAAAAGAGATAATACAAATTTCTTGTATTAAGAATGAAAGAAACACAGGAAAAAGAATTATTACTATCTTTTCTGCCAATATTTTCATCAATTTTTTTATTTTAAAAACAAAAAACCAAAATGATGTAGCATTACAAAAGCATAGTAGGAAATTAACACTAATATATTGCACATTGTTATCTTAGTAGTTTTTCAGGTTGCAAGATTTAGGCATGAAAAAAGTTATCAAACAATGAAAACACAAACTGTTCTTTTTTATGGACTTACACAGATTAGCAGTGTAGTTATCTATCTTGTATGTGTATGTCCACACACACATATATATGTATACCTATATACATATAATCTTTCTCCTTTCCCCTATTCCAGTTCTTTCCTTTTGAGAATGTTCTTCCCATTTCATTTCCACAATATCTATTGTACGTTTTGAATCTTATTACACTTTCAGTTTTTCTTTTTTTTTAATACTGGGGAGACAACACAATATTTACACATGTGAGTTTGATTTTTAACTTATGAGTATGGGCTCAAGTTGCATCCATTTACCTATAAAAGCCTCAATTTATCCTTCCTTGTAACTGAGTAATACTCCATTGTATAAAAATACCACACCTTTTTTCCACCCATTGTTCAGTTGATGGGCATTTGGGTTGTTTCCAAGATTTAGCTATTACAAATTGTTCTGCTACAAACATGGGTGTACATATAATACTGTGCCATGATGTTTTTGATTCTTCTTGGAATATACCCAGAAGTGGAATAGCTGGATTGAATGGGACCTCCAATCCTAGTTTTTTGAGGAATTTCCACACTGATTTCCACAGTGGTTGTACCAGTCTACACCCCGACAAACAGTGGAGAAATGTCACTTTTCCCCACATCCCCACCAATATTTGTAATTGGTTGATTTCTTGATGGCACCATTCTTTCTGAAATGAGCTAAAATTTCAATGTTTTTTTAATTTGATGATTTCATTCGAAGTGCAAAAACTTTTTAATAAAATGAGATCCCAGTTGTTGATACTTTGAAGTACTTCCCATGCAGTTTGCATTATATTAATGAACTCTTTGCCTGCAACTATGTCTTCAAAATTTCTACCTACCTTGTCTCCCAGTAGATTTAGTGTTTCTATTTTAATATTTAAATATTTGAAACATTTCAACTTTAGTTTAGTGCATGGTGATAGACATGAGTCTAGTTTTGGTCTTCAGCATGTGGAAAGTCAATTTTTCCAGTACCATTTTTTAAAGAGACTCTCTTTATTCCATGAACATATTTGGCCCCTTTGTTGATGGTAAAGTAGTTGAGTGTCTTTGTAGTTGTGTCTGCTAATCTGTTCCATTCATTCTCAGTTCTGGTTTTTTGCCAGTACAACACTGATTTTATCACAGTAGATTTGAAGTATAATTTCAAGTCAGGAAGTGTAATGCCTCCAACATTGCCTTTGTTAATTAGGATTGCCTTTGATATTCTAGGTCTCCTCTGTTTCCAAATAAATTTTAGGAATGTTTTCTCTAGATCTGTGAGGTATGTTAATGATAGATTTTAAGGATTGCATTAAAGCTGTATAACAGTTTTGGGAATATAACCATTTTCACTATGTTGGCTTTTCCTATCCATGAGTAAGAGATAACTCCATTTTCTGATATCCTCTTCCTTCTCCTTTTTTAGAGTATTGTAGTTTTCAATACATAGAACTTTTACATCCTTTGTTAGACTGATTCCTGAGTATTTCATTTTCTGGGGACACTACTGTGAAAGGTGTTATTTCCATAATTTCTCTCTCACTAAGTTTGTTGTTTGTGTACAGGAATGCTATTGATTTTTGAGTGTTGACTTTGTATCCAGCTATGCTGCTGAACTTGCTTATTAACTATAGTAGTCTTTTGATGGGGTTTTTGGGATCTTCTATGTCATGTCATCTACAAATAATGATAGTTTAACTTATTCTTTCCTATCCTTATTCTTTTTATTTATCAAAATAGTTTAACTTCTTCCTCTCCTATCCATATTATTTTATTTTTCTCTCTTGTCTAATTGCTCTGACTAATGTTTGCAGGATTATATTGAATAGGAGGGATAATAGTGGACATCCTTGTCTTGTTCCTGATTTTAGAGTGAAAGATTTCAGTTTTTGTCCATTTAGTACGATGTTGGCTGTTGGTTTTCTTGAGATGGCTTTTATCAGACTGAGGTAGAGTCCACCACAGTCCAATTTTCTGTAGGGTTTGTATCATGAATGAGTGTTGCACTTTATCAAAATCTTTTTCTGCATTCATTGATTCATTCTGTATCATGTGGTTTTTGTCTTTGGCTCTGTTGATGCGATGTATTACATTTACTGATTGGCAAATGTTGAACCATTCCTGCATTCCTGGGATGAATCCCATTTGGTCATGGTGTATAATCTTCTTGATAATTTGCTATTTTCTGTTTGCTAGTATTTTACTGAGAAATTTTGCATCAATGATCACTAGGGAGATTGGCCTATAGTTCTCTTTTTTGGTTGGGTATTTCTCTGGTTTTGGTATCAGAGTAATACATGCCTCCAGGAATGAGTTAGAGAGAATTGCTTCCCTTTCAGTTTAATTAGAGTTAAGGAGTATTGGCACTAAATTTTCTCTAAATTTCTTTTAGAAGTGTTATTAAACCCATCAGGACCTTGGCTTTTTATTGTTGGTAAGTTTTTGATTTAATTTTCTATTTCAGTAACTGATATTGGATTATTCAAAATTTTTGTATCTTCTTGATTCAGCTTTAGTAATTCATATGTTTCTAGGAATCTGCCCATTTCTTTGTGTTTTCCAGCTTATGTGCATAAAGATTTCAAAATAGTTCTTGATGATCTTCTGAATTTCCACAGGATCTGTAGTAATTTCACCTTTTTTATTACTCATTACATGAATTTGCATTTTTTCTTTCCTTTTCATGGTAATGTTGGCAAGGGGTTTATCAAATTTGTTGAGTTGTTTGAACCAACTCTTCAGTACCTTAATTCTTTGTATTGTTTTCTTAGTCTCAGTTAATTTCTTCTCTGATCTGTATAATTTCCTCCCTTCTATCATCTTTGGACTTGAATTGCTCTTCTTTTTTCTACAAGCTTAATGTGCAGCATTAGGTTGTTTATAGGTGCTCATTCTATATTCTTCCTGTGAGAATTAACCACTATAAATTTCCCTATTAGGACTGTTTTCACTGCAACCCTCCTGTTCCAGTATGTTGTATTTGAATTTTCACTTGATTGTAGATATTGTTTAATTTATTTTTAATTTCATCTATGACCCATTAGTTGTTCAGATGGTGTTATTTAATTTTTATGTTTTTATGAAACCTTTGCAGTTACTTTTGCCATTAATTTCCAATTACATTGTTCTATGGTATATAATATGCATGGGAGAATTTCAATCCCTTTGCATTTACTTAAGTATGTTCTATGGGATAGTATATGGTCTATTTTAGAGGACATCGATTGTTCAGCTGAGAAGAATATGTATTCTGATATTGGATGGAACACTTTGTAAATGTCTGTCAGGTCTATTTGTTCACATGTTTGAGTCAGTTCTGTTATTACTCTGCTGACTTTTTGTCTAGCTGATCTATATCTTTGTGATTATGTGGCATTAAATTTCCCCATTACAATTGTATTGTTGCCTATTTGATTTTTTATGTCTATTAATATTTGTCATATATAGTAGGTTGCTCCCATATTTAGTGATTAAATATTTATGATTGTTATCTTTTTCTTCTTGAACTTTTCCCCTAACAAGTATATAGTGAACTTCTTTATCTCTTTTGATCATTTTTGCTTTGAAGTTTACATTGTCTGTAAACAGAATAGCTACCCTTGCTTTTTTCTGGGTAACTGTCCATGAAGTATTGTTTTCCAGCCTTTATCTTTCAATCTTTGAGTTTCTTTTTGAATTAAATATGTTTCTTTTGTACAGCATATTGTTGGATCTTGTTTCTTGATCCAGTCTGTCAGTTTACTTCTTTTGATTGGTGAATTGAGCCCATTTACACTGATGGCTGTAACTCATATGTATTAGCTTATCTTAGTCATGTTATTTTCCTTTTGATCATTCCCTGTTTTTCTCTCTGTTTAATTTCTTGCCCTTCCTGGTGGTTTCCTCCTGTTGTTCTTCTTGGAATTGTGGTTACTTTTATCTCTATCTAGAATATCTTTCAGTATGTTCTGGGATTGATTTGGTGGACATGAATTACTTCAGTTAGTCTTTGTTGTGGAAGTATCTTATTTCTCCATTAATTTTGAAAGATAATTTTGCAGGGTACTTCAAATTGGTTTAGAAGATGTCTTCTTTCAGGGGTTTAAATACTTATCTTTTTAGCTCTTCTTGACTTGAGAGCTTGTGTTGAGAAATCTGCCATGATTTTAATGAGCTTTCCTTTATCGATGATCTGTTTCATTTCTCTAACAACTTTTAATATTCTGTTTTTGTGTTGAATTTTGGGGGTCTTGATTATTATATGTCTGGGTATAGATTTATTTTGGTTATGGCTATTAGGAGTTCTAAATGCCTCACTCACCTATATGTCAGATTTGTTTCCCATGCTTAGGAAATGTTCTGTTTTTATTTCTACAAATAGTTTTTTATGTCGTTTGTGTTCATTCCAGATTTTTTTCATTGACACCTGCCAAGCTTATATTGTTTTTCTTTGCATTGTCTTGGAGCTGTTAAATTGTTATTTCATGGTCCCTTGTTATTTGTTTTTTATTTTAAAGAGGATAAAACCAAGGAAAATAAAACAGAATAAAACCAACAAGAACCAACCAGAGTACGTGATACAGGACTTCACAACATTAAAAAAATCAATAATAGTTACCACAATGCCTTTTGTTGTCTTCAAAATACTTGCAGATACTTTCTGCCATAGTAAAAATCAAACAGAACAGAACAGAACAGAATAGAATAGAATAGAATAGAATAGAATAGAAACAGTAAAAGCAAAACAATGGATACAATAAAAGACTATAAAATAAGACAATAGTAAATTCAAAATGGCTACCATATATATCTTACTATCATTGAAATTGCTGCTCATGACACCAGTATAACATAATCAAACAAAGCAAAAGAGAATAAAAGCCAACCCAACAAAACAATAAACAATGTAGGACTTCAGAGCAAGACTGTAGGGAATCAACAATGACTATCACCCTCACAAGGAGACCTCCCCTAGATGCCATGCTGCATTCTCCCTCCCAGCACTGCTGCTGACTCATGGGGAAAGGCTGGGTTCTGGATGTCCTGGTCCAACAGTGACCCATGCATGGCACTGTTTCCAGTGGGGCTGATCAAGTTCTCCCTCCCAACATTCCTTGTTATTTTTAAAGAGCTCTTTTTTTATTCATGATTGATAGCCATGATTCCACCTTCAGGGTCTGAAAGTCTATCTTCAGTTTCATTCAGATTGTTTTGCCAGCTTTCAATTGAATTTTTAATTTCCTGGATATCACTTTGAATCTGTTTCATGCTTTGTATTTCCCATATTGTTCACTCAAGGTTTCCATTGTTTTCCTATTCTCCTGTATTGTTTAATCTATGTATTCTCTAGAATATGTTGAGCAATTCTTTCATTAGGTTGTCAGTTCCCGTTTTACCTGAGAGATTTTTTCTCATTTGATTTGCTCTATAACCTTATCAATTGGTTTCCTTACTGTGCTTACTATCTTTTCAGAAATTTCAATTGTGTATCCTCCAATTTCTTCTATGTTGTTATCTCCTTACTTGTCCTGCATGGACTGGAGGTCTGAGATTGCATTTTGCATTTTTTTTGTCATTTTCACCTCTTGATTCATATTTCAGTTTTTTCAATCTTGCTAGTCTTGCTTATTCATCACGTGCATCTTAATCATGGTCCTATTCTTTCAATGGCATTCATCCAGTTTCTGGGTTCCACAGTTTAGAGCAGAAAACAGTCACCTGAAATCCTCAAGCAGGACCAGTTGGGTGAGTATTGGATTCTTCCTGGGCTAACTAGCCTAGGATTATTGATGTGAACCAACCCTTGGCTTGTATTGTTTCTGCTGCTTCAGAATTTTCCAGGCCACCAGACCCACCTGTTCATGGTGTGCACCTCAGCTGGGGCCCCACTGTGCCACTACAATTCTCAGAGACCCACCTGTGTTTCTCAGGTTGGATGGAGGGAATGTTTGACACTCTCAGAGCCTGCCTAGTTCTCTGGGTTGAGGAAGAGCTCACCCATGGTCATGCTGATCCACCATGGTCCTCTCAAATTGATTGTATGACAGAAAACAATTTACAGGTCATCTTACTCTGTGATTTTGGAAGTGGATACCCTTGGTTCTCCTGTTAGAGAAAGTAAGATGTAAACATTGCTATAAAAATAACTTTTAAAGATGACCTTAAAGAAGAAAGATACTGAACAAAGAAGGAGATTTTGTTAATTTTCATCATTATTGAAATTTTCATCTAACTCTATAGTTAGATGGCTATAGTGAATGCTTGAATACACAGTCTATTACACTTTTACCACTGAAGTAACTCTTTTTCCTGTTGCTAGAAATGTTATGTTCTGCCAGTCCTTAGCTTTGAACCATATCTGGGAATTGTCCTTGGTAAATTATATTTATACCCCATTCTTTGGTTTGTCTGCATGCAGTAAGTGTTAGATGGAAAGGTATAAAGCTTAGTCATGCAGTCCTAATATGGGGTCTATCAAAAGATCATCTTAGATTTAGAGCTCCAAGTGAGTTTTCTTCAAAATTAGTTGTTTCTGTCATATGACCCATGTACTTTCTCTTACTTTCTCTTCCTTTATTTTTCTCACAGACACAGCAGTCAAGAGTTTTTTCCTAAAAAAATTAATAAATAAAATCTCCATCTCAGAATCTGCCTCTTGGTTAATTCAAATGTTATCAAGATCTTTGCTATAAATGCTCTAGGAAGCAGACATAAAGGTGAACCTAAGTGTGCAAGAATTTCACTATTTTAAATGCTTGTGAGAACAAATGAAGAGAGACTGTAAAAAGAAAGAAAGACATCTAGCCTCAATAGAAATCTTAAAACAAGTGATGGACAAAAAGAAAGGATATTTGAGTGGAAAAGTATGGGATTATAGATTAGTTTTAAAATTTAACAAAATCACAAGACTTTTTAAATCCAAGTCAATCTCCAGAGTAGTCCTGTGTCTCTCAGTAAGTGACTTGGTTTAATATTTTTCCCTTAAAATATGTATTTCTTAATATGTTTAATTTTCATAACAAATATATGAGGTAAATGTTCAAATTCACTCTTCACTGAGGAGGAATGGTTTCAGAGGAATATATTCTATCTATTGCCGAGCAAGTATGAATCAATGCAATCAGGCCCCAAGTCTTTTTTTCTTAACAACTAACTTTTAATAATACTGAACCAATTTACTGACTTGGAATTCTTGTAAAGAAAGACTAGATTATTTTAGAAGAGCTCTTAAATCTTTGAAAAATTCTGTATTGTAAATCTCTCTGCCAGGATTCCTATAAAGAAATGTAAAACTATTGTGAGAATGGCTATGCACTGGGAAAAAAAAGGAAATTTGAAAGTTTTCATGATTATAAAACACTGTCTTTGAATTGACTAAGTTGTCATTAATTAAATACCATTGGTACTTCATGTAAATTACAATTTTATTTTGAATGCATACTTTAAATACAAAATCTCACTCAGTACCTCGTATGAGTCTCATTATTGACTCTTTAACTATCAGATGAGAAATATTAATTAGGAACAATTACACAGAAACCATAGAAAGTTTTCTACCTTATTAGAAGAGCAGTAAAAAATAAAAAAAATCACTGTGTACCTGAAAGAACTATAGTGATTAGTGATAGTACTACATATTTTAAAAATATTACCTTGGAAAAAAAAACACAGGGGTGGTTATGAGGAGAAAAATAATTCTGAGAGTAGGTTTAAATGTTTAATTGACTGGGCAATTATTCAGAAGGTAATGATTTAACCTGGAAGAATTTCTGTTTAAATCAGAAGCCACCATTTTATTTATTTATCTCTATATAAGCTCTATACCAGAATGTAGTAAAGTCTTAATAATTTTATGTCTTTGTATCCATTTTAAATATATGTTGAACTTTCTCATATAAGAAGCAGCTCTTAGCTACTAATTAACTCTAAACACTGTTCAAGCTCTGAGAAAGCGGATAGCACATTTATTTTTATTCTTTTGAGAAGATGAGTAAATTATCAATTTCTTCTAGCTGAGGGACCAGGAAAAATGAGAAATGCTTTATATTATTAAGAATAAGCATGTGTTTCATTTATATATTCTTCAAGACAGAGTTAATTTTATTGATAAACCATTTAGGTACTAGCTAGATGCCATTGACCTTCATTTACTATTGTATAAAGATTCAGTACAGATTTATAATCACAATTAATGACTTGTCAGATTGTTGGAAGAAAAGCATTGATAGTCAATAAGAAAGCAATTAGATCCTCAGAAGACCAAGTAGTTTGAACATCTTCCAAAAATTTCATTTATTTAAGGTAGCATGAAATACTTGCACGTTTTAAAAATTAGTGGAGGAAGTATCAAAGTAAGTATATTTATTTTGGTATTTTTTGAAATGTCAGAATAATCCAGAACATAGGAAAATACCCAATACAATATTGGAACATTTTGGCAACATATTTCCAAATATTTAGAATCATTTGGTTTGGTATTAAATGGAGATACAATTGTGCAATATAAATGATTTATGTCCACTTATTTTGGTATCATTTGATACAAGCTTGTCGTTACAAGTTTATACCAAAGGTAGCAACCAATGATCTCTGCCTCCTGCTATTTACATCCTGTGGATTCCTCTCTCCATGATGCTATTTGATGACTTAATTTTAACCAGTAAAAAATGGCAAAGGTGATGAAGTATCTCTCCTATGATTAGGTGTGAAAATTGGGACTTTGATGTTTGTTACACATTTCTTTCTTTCCAGCTTTGATGGAAACACTCTGCCAGATGAAGAAAGCCCATGTGGCAAGGAGCTGAATATGGGCTTTTGGCCTCTGAGAAACTAGACTTCAGTCCAGCAACCCTGGAGAACAGAAGTAGCCAACAACCACATAGCCTATGAAAGCAAAGAGACTCAGGGAGACTGGCAAAAATAAATACGTGTTTCTTTTACAGTTTTATTGAGGAAATAATATAATACTGTATATTATTTAACCATTTATATGTGTAAATTGAGTGACATTAGATACACTTACAATTTTAGGCACCACTGTTTGTACCCAAAATTGTTTCACCATCTTCCAGAAATGTGTTTCCATAAATTCTCCTAGCAAATCTCCCTAATCCAAAGCTCCTAATAAACCTGTTTTCTATTTTCTACATCTATAAATTTGCCTTTTTAAGGTACCTAATATTAGTGGGTACCTAACTGAAATATTTGTCCTCTTTATCTTGCTTATTTTACTAGGTTTAATAATTTTAAAGTCCATTCATGTAGTAGCATACATCAAAATTCTATTTCTTGCTATGGCTAGCTAATATTCCACTGTATGAATATACAGTATTTGTTTATCCTTTCATCTGTCAGTGGACCTTTAAAGTAGTTCCATCTCTTTTCCATGATAAATAATACTGCTATGAACATTTGTGTGCCAAAAAAAACGCATATGCTCAAGTCCGGGCTCTCATTTTTTTTTTGATTATACACAAAGGAATGGGCTTGCTGAATCATAAGGTGCTTTTATGATTGTCCTTTTATGATTATGTGAAATGTTCAAACTGTTTTCCTTAATATATGCCCAACATTCCCAACAGCAGTGTGTGAGAGTACGAGTTTTTTAGTATCATTTCCTGTATTTACTTGCTAGTTTAATTTATTTTGGTCCTCTTAGTTGATGTGAAGTGACATCTCATTGCAGTTTTGATGTGCATTTCCCCCATAAGGAATGATATTGAGCATATTTTCAAATACATATTGGATATTTAATTTCCTTAGCCCATTTTTAATTGGGTTGTTTGGTTTTCTCCTTGTGTTTTAG
The DNA here is from genome assembly GCA_004365215.1 of Cuniculus paca. Taxonomy (NCBI): domain Eukaryota; kingdom Metazoa; phylum Chordata; class Mammalia; order Rodentia; family Cuniculidae; genus Cuniculus; species Cuniculus paca. The sequence continues at coordinate 11,165 of RJWT010041355.1, forward strand.
GGGCATGCTAAGTATCCTAAATATTAACACCATGTCAGATTTATGAGTTGCAAGAATTTGCTTTCTTAATAGTATCATTTCATGCAAAATATTTTTTTAAATTTTAACAAAGTCAAATTTATCTATTTTGTTGTCGAGTGTATTTTTGGTATCCCATCTATGAAGTGGTTGCTAAGTCCAAAATCACAAAGATTTTTCTCTATTATTCTCCTGTATGTGTGTTAGTTTTATTTCTATGTTTAGATGTTTGATCATTTGAGTTAATATTTGTGTATGGTGTGGCAAAAGTCCAGAATTACTCTTCTGCTGATGTATTTCCAGTTTTCCCAGGAATACTTATTGAAAAGACTATGCTTCTCCAATGAATGGTCTGGCCTCTCTTATGAAAAAATCAACTGGCAGCTGTATGAAGATTTCTTTTCGATTTTCTCTTCTATTCTATTGATCTGTACACCTATTCATATGCTAGCATTCAACTCTTTTAATAATTGTAGCAAATTTGGAAATGAAAATGAATTACTCTACATTATTCTTTATTTTCAAGACTATCTGAAGGGTAGATTATCAGTCATTTGCACATGAGAATGAGTTTAACCAATTTTGCAAAAGAAAATGTCTATGGATAGTTTGATAGATATTTTATAGGATTTATAGATTGCCTCGGGTGTAACATACATCTTAATGACATTAACTCATCTTTCCATAAAATCAAATGTCTTTTAGCAACACTTTTTGACTTTTAATCTACAAGTCTTCACTTCCTTGGTTAGACATATGCCTAAATACTTCATTCTTTTAAGTTCTATTGAAAATACAATTTATTCCTTAATTTCCATTTTAGGTTGTTTATGATATATAATACAGAATTATTTTTTACCATTTTAATAAATTTTTTAATTCTATCTGTTTTCATGTTTTGGTGGAGGAAGTCTTCTATATAAAAGATCATATTATTTCTGAATGGTTTTACCATTTTCTTTCTTTGGAAGCTTTGAATTTTTTTTTATTTTTTATTTTTATTTTTATTTATTTATTTATTTTTTTTTCATCTAATGGCTCTTGCTAAAACTTCCAGTACAAAGTCAACAGCAGCAGTACAAGTGTGCATCTTTGCTCCAGAATTTAGAGGAAGAATTTCAGCTCTTCAACACTGAGTGGGGTATTGTGAATATCGTATGCA
>RJWT010041356.1:0-12330 GCA_004365215.1 Cuniculus paca
CTCAGCAGGGAGCCAGGGTTCTTACTTTGTAAATATCCTCATCCTGTGCAAAGGAGGGCAAGGACATTTTGTGAGTGTTACACCCACCCTGAAGGGGAGGGGGGTGGCCTGTGTACAATATAAGGGAGGAGAGGAGGCTTGCTTTCCCCCTCTTTTACTCTGGCTGCTGCCTTGAAATGTTGCCCCAGTGCCATGCCACCCTGCCTTGGAGCCAGCTGACTATGGACTGAAATCTCCAAAAACTGTAAGCTAAATAAACGTTTTCTTCCCTAATTTTGGGCATCAGGTGTTTGTTTCTGCAACAAGAGAAAAATAGCCAAGACACTCCCCATGAATCAGAGAGAAGACTCTTTTAACTGTAGCTGGACAGAAAAGACACTAAAGTCTCACTGTTACTTTGGATTGGAGGCTCTTCCCTCTATTTTCAAATTTCAGTGAAGCAACTATCTTTTTTTTTAAATGACAGATTAATTTGGGACTTCTTTTGTCTACAAGCTTGTTTCTGGAGAATTGTTTTGATATATAACCAGGGAGCAACTCCATCTGTGTACCCAAGTGTCAACAAACACTGCCTTGTACAATAGCCAGGTTAAACAAAATATCACTGACTGATGACGTTGCCCAGGGGTGTTGCCATGGATTTTTATCACCTACCTGCTCCTGGCTTATTTAATTTCATTTATTTTTACTTAATTTATGAGCAGATATCCTAACTACTGATAAGTAGGATGAAATAAAGTATGCAAGTACTGGTCATACTCATTAGCAAAGGCTTTTCTTGTAATATACTAAATGCCATTTCTGAGCATTTAATAAATTGGACAAAATGTCAGGATGTTCTATCTCCCCAGACCCACTCTTTACCTAGTGAGAACTAATGAAATGGTACTTAATTAATGACACATCTATTATCTGTTTCCATTGCATCTGGGAACCTAGTCATGCAATAATTACCTGACTCCAAAGAATATTTTAAGTCCTTTCCAGACCTTTTGAAGTTATTACTTAACTTTTGAGTAAGATTTACTCTTCCCCTCCAGACACATAATCTCTAATCATTTTCCTTAGAATGACGTTGACAATTCATCTGTCTCCTAAGCAATAAGACATGACTACCCCTGTGCATAATGAAGGACTTTAAAGCCTGAATTTATTGTGAAGCATATAACAAGACTAATTGCATTTAACCACAAAAACCTAATCAGTGTAAAAAATTAGAATATAGACACTCATTTGAATGATAACACCAGAATAGACTTCAGAGATCATTTATTATAGCTCAGCTTACTGATGGGAAAGCTCAGGTCCAGAAAGATGAAGAAGCTTCTGAAGGTCACCAACTAGCTCCTGGCAAAGATGGTTCCAAAATTTTTCAGTGTTCTTTTATTTTAAACTAACCTGCTTCCTGATATATTTCACATTTTTTAAAAGATTGAAAAGATTTTTAAGTGCATGTAAAAATTAATTTTTGGAGGACGTGTATTTTAAATTTTATTACTAGAACAGATCAAAAGTTGTCTACACAGTACAAGACTTCTGCATCTCTCCCCAAGCTAGAACGGCTTTTTCTTTGTGGATTTTCATGTGACATCTTTACCAATCACTCACCTCATCTTAATCATGTGTTACACTTACTTGTATCCATATCTTACTTTCTCTACTAACCAATGAGCTCAACAGCAAATTCTCTAATTCTTACAGTTTAATGATCACTAAGTGTGCAGCACACCAGCTGTATCAATGTGAATGTGGAATTGAAATCTTCTTTCTCTTCTCTGTATATGCCCTGGTCAACACTTACAAACTTTCAGTGTCAAATTCCAAGTTTCTGAAATAATATGAATTCTTTCATTCTGAGGAAAGAATTTTTCTGTTTGCCTTAAACTGGCAAAAACAGGACAGTTCAGATGATACACAGGAGCCTACAATTTAATAATGTTTGAGTATTATACTTCATGTCTTTGCTTCTGGCTCTCAGTAAATTCAAGCAGAGTTCAATAAAGCTCAGGCTGAAGTTCAAACTAATGAGGTATTTTAAATAAGGAGTTTAGATTTATTTTTCTTTTTACATGGCAGTTTTAATGGAAATTTAATCAAAATTTACAATTTACCTTTTTATTACTGTTGTTGCTTCTTAGGAATAAATTAAAATTTCATTACAGCCACCTAGAAGAAATTCAACAATTGGGCACTATTATTTAAAGGCCTCTTCAAACTTGTTTTATGTCTTTATTCACTCATTTAATCAACAAATAATTATTGTATATCTGACAGGTGCCAATCTGTTAGAGGGGAACAGAAAGGTAATTACTTTCCTTCAGGGAACTAATACTCATGGGCAAGACTCAGAATGATGAGTCAGATGGATGATCCAGAGAGAAAATACAGTTAGATGTGATAGGCTTAGCATATACAAAGGACTTATATTCTGTCATGGGGATAGCAGAGCAGACTTTCTAGAAACAGAGATATTGCAGTTGAAGTCAGAGAGTAAATGAGATCAGCAAGGTTGGAGTGGTAGTGATGGCAAGAGTGTTCCAGATAGAGAACCATGTAGGTGCAATACCAGAGGAAAGAGAGAGACTGTTGTATTTAAGTATTGAGGGAAGTCCAGCAGCTGTAGTTTGAAATGGCAACTCAATTCCCACAAGGACCTGAGTATTATAAATAAACAGAATGGGCCTTCTCAACCTTTCAAGAGAGAGCACTTGGGACTTGACTTCTGCTGCTTACTGCCAGACAGAAATACAGTCCTATATTAATTACAAATTTTCCAACAGAAGTTTGGAGTCTGGATTTTAATGAAAAATCTGCCTGGTTTTAAATGTTGGTATTTGCTTAAAAAACATTTAAAACACTGTATGGCTTTATAAAGTAGCTGGATCCAACCAACTGCTACTAGTTTGTAATCTCTATCTAGAGCAAGCGTTCCCTCTGCTGAATTTGTCAGAAATGGACATCCTCAAACCTCACCCAGACCGAATGAATGAGAAGCTGTGAGGATGGAGCCCAGAAATCTTTTAAAAATTCTGAAGATTGAATTATCCAGAGCAGACATTTTTGTGTATTGTTTAAAATCTGAATTTCAAGATGATACAGTCACATTTAGTGAGGCCTTGCTCAAGTCCTAACCATGTTAAAATTCCCAAAATACTTTTGTCTCAAGTCTCCCCCTCTCTCCAGCCTCAAACCTGATCTCACATCCTCCACTAAACCTTTAATGTTCTTCAAGATAAATTAAGTGCAAAAGGTAAGGTATAAGAGAATGTGCACATTATACTACATACAATGAGTATTAAAGTAAAACATAATTTTGTTGATTATAAGACAATTGCAACTGTGTTACCGTTTTGTTAGTAAGGAAGGAAAATGATTGTCAATTTAAAATTTGATATAATAGATTGAAAGATATTACTGTCAAAAATGCAAAAAATAAGCAAGTTTAGTACATTTGCATTCGTTTGTGTGTGCATGGGGTATCTCCAGTTATTCATATTCTCTCTCTCTCTCTCTCTCTCTCTCTCTCCATATATATATATATATATATATATATATATATATATATATATATATGATTTTGGGGGACTGAGCTGTCCTGTCCCAGGGATCCTCTTACGGCATGAGCCAAGAACTTTGATTACAGAACTTTGGGTCTACTATATAAGCTGTAGAGGATGGTCACAGGGTAGGAAGTTGACATACTGGTACAGTGCTTCATTTGGTGTACTGTCATACTAATGTCCTTGTCTGGTGCACATCAGTTACACTGCCTGCTTGCTGGTTTGGAAGTCAGCAGAAGTAAAACAATTTAGAACCAAATCCAGTTGTGATTCTCATTCATTCTGGACCCAAGACCAGATACTGTGCTTTGTACTTTCCCAGCCTTGTATAAGGAAGAAAAAAGAGTCTGGTGCTCCCTGGGTGATGAGTTACCACAGCAGAATCAAATTGTGTAGTCACCAGATCTGTTTTTCTTTTTAGGAAATCACTGGCCTTGGAGGAGAGGGAGCTATAGTGGGATACACAAATAGGAGGTCCTTATAACTCTATGTAGAAGCCATAACAGGTGCTGGAGCTTACTCTACTTGATATTTTTCTCAGCACTGAGTATGGAACATGCCATGAGATTCTCTCAATACTTTTTTAAAGGAAGACCCACAAAGGAGAGAAACAGACTGAAAAATGGGAGCAGACTTTGAAAGTAATGCCAAAAGATATTTGACTCTAGGGAAACTCCTCTATTTAGGCTGTTTGTTAAGGACTTGGTCTCCAAAGATGTGTAATATGGTAAGGAATGTTGACCATCTTTTCAACTCCTTATCAGCTATTTATATCCCTTCTTTCTCGAAATAACTATTCAAATCTTTTGTGCACTTTCTTAATGGGTATTTTTTTTAATTATCAGGTGCACACAGATGCATGCACGCACACATGCATACTCATATATTCTGGGGACCAGTTCCTTTGAAGAGATATTTTCTTCTACATTTGTGTGGTTTGCTATTACCTTTTCATAACTATGTCTTTCAAAGAACAAAGCTTTTTAACTTTGAAAGGTTCCACTTTACAGTATGTTCTTTTATGTTTCTTGATTTTTGTGTTCTGTTAAATATTTTCCTAATCCAATATCACAAAGATATTCTCCAATTTCCTCAGATAAATATATTTTATCCATTAAATTTAAGACTCATTTTCATTTATGTGGAGTTCATTTTGTCTGTGGTATGAGGTAATGTTTGAAGTTCTTTTATCTTCCTGTACAAATATCCAGTTGTTATTATAAAGTTAAATCCTTTCCATATAATTTAGAATTCCATTCCTAAGAGAATTGAAAACAATCCACTCAAACATGTATATCAACATGGAAAGTAGCCTTATTTATTATAGCCAAGAACTGCAGATAACCTAATGTTCTTAACTGGTGAGAGGATAATCAAATTTTGGAATATTCAAATTACAGAGTATAACTCAACAGTTAAAAGGCACACAAATAATACAAAATGAAAGAGTTTCAAAAGTATTATGTAAACAGAAAAAAAGCTGCATTACTTTTCTTGTTGCCAAAAAAAAAAAATCTGACTTCCAAAGTTAAAGGAGGAAACGTTTATTGTAGCTCAGAGTTTGTAGAGGTTTCAGTTCATAGTTGGATAGCCCCAAGGCAGGGTGGCATGACAGAGGGGCATCGTGGAGGAGAAACAGTTCATGGTAGGCAGACGACAGGCAGAAAAACTGGAAAGTAGTGAGGAAGCAAATGGCAAGCAGCCCTTTTTCTGTTTTATATTATACCCAGGCTACCTGCCCTGAGGGTGAGTGGCACTCACATCCAAGATGGGCCTTCCAATTATTCACACTAGAACTACACTAAATCAGTCAGTGGACTAATTTAGTAATCATTCACCCTTAACACCAGCATACACACTTTAGATCCAACTACCTCTGAAAAGTTGCATCTGTGATTGCAAAAGGCTTTGGGGGGACATCTATACACAGGTCATAACAAAAATAAACACAAAAGACCATGTATTTATGAGAAATTCTAGAAGAGACAAAGTTCTGATAGCAGAAATCAGATTAGTTATGGCTTGAGGCTACAGGTCAGAAGAGTTTGATGGCAAAGTGGTATCAGAAAACCATTTAGCATGATGACAATATAACCTTGATTATAGAATTTACATTATTGTACACATCTTCCAAAACTACTTTTAAAATGTACACATTTCATTTTGTGTAAACTATTATAAATATGGGGGCTGCAGATATAGTTCAGTAGCACAGCAGCTGAGTTCAAATTCCCAGTGCCCCCCAAAAAATTTTTTTTTAAAAATCAGGGAGAAATATAAATAAACAAGAGAAAATGGAAATACACTACAACTTAAACAGTGATTTCCTGGGGGGTAAATGATCTTTTATGGGTACAGAATGTCCCTAATTCCTGATAATTTCTTTGTTCTAAAGACTTCTTAGACATTAATGTTAGGATGGCAGATCATTCTCTATCCTTTCATTTTTGATCTAAATGTAGCTTCGTATGTAAAATGGGATTTGTATAGAAAGTCTAGTGTTAGGTTTTGTATTTTGTTTCACTCTACCAATCTCACTTAATTTGGCATGTTTATTATTTTTCAGTTTTTTAAGAAACAAAAGAAAAGCAAAAGAGACAACTAAAAACAATAACAGTATAGGTTTTCAAACAAGAAGATAGGAATTTAAAAATGGTTGTAATATTGCATATTGTTACCTTCAAAAGAGTTGTTTAGATTACCATAAGTATACACGCAAAATTAATCTAATCATATGAATATTAATTGTTCTTTTCCAGGAACTGATACAATTAGTAGTAGGCATCTTAGCTATCTTATGCCTATATATATAAATTCATGTGTTTTTCCTTATCCCTTTCTTTTTCCCTCCTTTCCCCTATTTCAGTTACTTTTCCTTTTTGAGCAGTTTCGTACCTTTACACAATACTTATTGTAGATTTTGGATCATATTTATTCTTTCAGTTTCTTGCTCTAGGGAGACAATATGGTATTTACACATGTGAGTTTGATTTATTTCACTTATAACTATGGCCTCAAGTCTTGTCCGTTAACTTATAAAAGCCTCAATGCAATCTTTCTTAAGAGCTGAGTAGTATTCCATTGTATAAAAATACCACCTCTTTTTTATCCATTCCTCGATTGATGGGCACTTGGGTTGTTTCCAAGATTTGGCTATACAAACTGTGTTGCTATAAACATGGGTGCACATATGTCACTGTGGTATGATAGTTTCAGTTCTTCTAGAAAAATGCCCAGATGTGGGATAGCTGGATCAAATGAAAACTTTAATCCTAGCTTTTTGAGGAATCTCCACGTTGATTTCCAAAATGGTTGCACCAGCCTACACTCACACCTACAGTGGAGAAGAGTTCCTTTTTCCCCACAGCCCCGGTAGCATATGCTATTGGTTGATTTCCTGATGTTAGCCACTCTTTCTGAAGTGAGATGGAATCTCAGTGTTGTTTTAATTTGCATTTCTCGAATGACCAGTGATGTTGAACATTTCTTTACATATTTATTTGCCATTTGTATTTCTTCATCTGGGAAGTGCATGTTCATCTCAGATGCCCATTTTTGGATTGGATCCTTGAATTTGGGGGCCTGATGTTTTACAATTCTTTATATGTTCTAGATATAAGTCCTTTGTCTGAAGGACAACTGGCTAAAATTTTATCCCATTCTGTGGGATTTTTTTTCACTCTGTTGATTTCTTTTGAAGTGCAAAAACTTTTTAGTAAGAGATGAGATCCCAGTTGTTGATTCTGGGAAGTGTTTCCCTCGCAGTTTGATTTTTGTTCATGAACTTTCTGCCTACCGCTGTCATCAAGATTTCTGCCTACTTTGTCTTCCAGCAGATCTAGTGTTTCTATTTTAATATTTAAATCTTTGATCCACTTTGACTTTAGTGCATGGTAATAGACAGGGGTCTAGTTTATTTTCTGGCATATGGAAAGCCAGTTTTTTCAGCACCACTTATTAAAGAGGGTATCTTTCTTCCACCGAACATGTTTGGCCCCTTTGTCAAAGATAAGGTGGCTGAGTGTGTTTGTAGTTGTGGCTGTATCTTCTAATCTATTGAGTCTCAGGTCTGTTTTTATTCCAGTATCATGCTGCTTTTATCACAGTAGCTTTGTAGTATAATTTTGAGTCAGGGATTGTGATACCTTCAGCCTTGCTTTTGTTGTGCAGAATTATCTTTGCTATTCTAGGTCTCTCCTGGTTCCAGATGAATTTTAGGAACAATTTCTCTACATCTGGAGGTATGCAAATGGTATTTTGATTGGAATTGCATTAAATCTGTTTAAAAATTTTGGGAGAATGGTCATTTTTCTCAGTGTTTGTTCTTTCTATCCATAAACAAGGAATATCTTTCCATTTTCTGAAATCCTCTTCTATTTCTTTTTTCAGAGTAATGCAAATTTCAATGTATACATCTTTTATTTTCTTTGTTAGATTGATTCTAAAGTATTTCATTTTTTTGGATGCTATAGTGAAGGGTGTGTTTTCCCTCATTTGTCTCTCAATGAGTTTGTTGTTGGTGTACAGGAATGTTATTGATTTTTGAGTGTTGACCTTGTATCCAGCTATATTACTGAGTTTGATTATTACATCCAGAAGTCTTTCCATGGAGTTTTGGGGGTGTAATATGTAGAGTATCATATCATCTGCAAATAATGATAATTTAGCTTCTTTTCCTATCCTTGTTCCTTTTATTTCTCTCTTGTCTAATTGCTCTGGCTAATGTTTCCAGCACTATATTGAATAGGAGTGGTGATAATGGACATCCTTGTCTTGTTTCTGATTTTAGGTTGAAAGTTTTCAGTTTTTGTCCATTTGGTAAGATGTTGGCAGTTGGTTTATCGCATATGACTTTTATCAGATTGAAGTAAAGACCATCTGTTCTGACTTTCTGTAGGGTTGTTTTTTTTTTTTTATCATGAATGAGTGTTGGATTTTGTCAAGCTTTTCCTGCATCTATTGAGATGATCATGTGATTCTTGTCTTTGGCTCTGTTGATATGATGTACTATGTTTACTGATTTGAATATGTTGAACCACCCCTGCTTTCCTGGGATGAATCCCACTTGATCATGGTGTATTATCTTTTTGATGATTTATTGTATTCTATTTGCCAGTATTTTATTGAGGATTTTTGCATCTATGTTCATTAGGGAAATCGGCCTGTAATTCTCTTTTTTTGGTTGCACCTTTCTCTGGTTTTGGTATTAGGGTAGTACTTGCTTCCAGGAATGAGTTAGGGAGACTTGCTTCCCTTTCAATTTCCTTGAAGAGTTACAGGAGTGTTAACATTAAGTCTCCCTAAATTTCTTGTAGAATTCAGCAGTGATTCCATCAGGACCTGGGTGTTTCTTTGTTGGTAAGGTTTTAATTACATTTTCAACGTCTTTAATTGAAATTAGATTATTCAGCAGTTTTACATCTACTTGATCCAACTTTGGTAATTCATGTGTTTCTAGGAAATTGTCCATGTCTTCTGTGTTATCAAACCTATGATATTAAAGGTTTTCAAAGTAGGTATTGATGATCTTCCATATTTCCACAGGTTCTGTAGTGATTTCACCCTTTTCATTTCTTATTGCATGGATGTAAGTTTTTTTCTTTCCTCTTTTTGGTAAGTTTGACTAGGGGTTTATCAATTTTATTTATTCTTTAAAGAACCAACTCTTTGATTCGTTAGTTCTTTGTATTGTTTTCTTAGTTTCAATTGCATTAATTTCTACTCTGATCTTTATAACTTCCTCCCTTCTTTGGGCTCTGGGCTTGAGTTGCTCTTTTTCTATATGTTTGAGGTGCAGCATTGGGTTGTTTATTTGTGTTCATTACATTTTACTGATGTGGGAGTTTACTGTTATAAATTTCCCTGTGAGGACTGCTTTCACTGTGTCCCACAGGTTCTGGTAAATTATACTTACATTTTCATTTGCTAGTAGATATTGTTTAGTCTCCTCTTTAATATCATCTGTCACCCACTGGTTGATTAGGAGAGTGTTATTTAATTTCCATGTGTTTATGGGGTTCTTGTGGGGTTTTTGTCATTAACTTTGTTTTATTACACTATGATCAGATAATATGCATGGGATTATTTCAATTCCTTTGCATTTACTAAAGCATCTTCTGTGGGCCAGTATTTGGTCTATTTTAGAGAATGACCCATGTGTAGCTGAGAAGAACATGTATCCTGATGTTGGATGGAACACTCAGTACAAATCTACTAGGTCCATTTGTTCACAAGTTTGATTCAGTTCTGTTATTTCTTTCCTGATTTTTTGTTTGGTTGATCTGTCTCTTTGTGACAATGGGGTGTTATTGTTTATTTGATATTTCATGTCTATTAAGATTTGTCTTACATAGTTTCATGCTCCCATATTTGATGCATATATATTTAGGACTGTAATCTCTTCAAGTATTTCCCTAATGAGTATGTAGTGACCTTCTTTGTCTCTTTTGAGCATTCTTGGTTTAAAGTTCACATTGTCTACAAACAGAATAGCTACCACTGCTTTTTTCTGGGTTTCTGTTGCATGGACTATTGTTTTCCATCATTAGACTTTTAGTCTATGAATTTCCTTTTGAGTTAAATATGTTTATTTAACACAGCATATTGCTGGATTTTGTTTCTTAATTCACTCAGCCAGTCTGTTTCTTTTTATCAGTGAGTTGAGACCATTTACATCAATGGATATAACTCATATGTACTGACTTATCCCTGTCATGTTATCATTCTGTTGCTGGTTTTCTACTTTTTCTGCTTCATTGTTTCCCCTGCTTAGTGTTTCCCTTCTGATCCTGTTCTTGGAACTGTAGTTATCTTCATCTCTCTCTAGAGTATCTTTCAGTACTCTTTGTAGTGTTGGTTTGATGGTCATGAATTTCTTCAGTTGTTCTTTGTCATGAAAGTATCTTATTTCTCCATCAATTTTGAAAGATAGTTTTTCAGGATACCTCAATGTGGGTCGGAAGTTGTTTTCTTTCAGGACTTGAAATACTTCACTCCAAGCTCTTGTTTACTTGAAGGTTTGGGTTGAGAAGTCTGCTGTAATTCTGATATGCTTTCCTCCATAGGTGATCTCTTTCATTTCTCTGACAGCTTTTAGTATTGTATTCTTCATGTAGAATTTCTGGGATCCTAATTATTTTAATGTCTGGTTGAAGACTGATTTTGGTTATGGGTAATTGAAGTTCTATGTGCCTCATTTATCAGTATATCAGATTCTTTTCCCATATTTGGAATTTTTTTTGCTATTATTTCTGTAAATAGTCTATCATTTGTGTTGACCCCTGCTTTTTCGTTGACAGCTATCAATCTTATATTGTTTCTCTTTTCTTCATCTTGCAGCTGTTGAGTTGTTTCCTGGTTCCTTGATATTTTTAAAATATCTTTTCTTTCATGATCATAAGCTTCCATTCTGTCTTCAAGGTCTGAGAGTCTATCTTCAGCTTCATTTAAGTGGTTTTTTCAGCTTTCAATGGAATTTTTGAGTTTTTGAATATCCCTTTGAATCTGTTTCATGCATTCTAATTCTGTTTTATACTGTTCATTCAAGGCTTCCCTCATTTTCTTATGTTCCTCTATTTTTTTTATCTAGATCTTCTTTAGATACACTGAGCATTTCTTTCATAATGTTTGTCATTTCTTTTTTTTTAACCTTGGAGATTACTTCTGATCTCATGCTCTCTATAGCTTCATGGAGTTGTTTCTTAACTTCAGTTGCTATCATTTCAGAAAATTCAGTTGTGCAATTTCCAGTGTTTTCTATTTCAGTGTCTCCTGGGTTTGTTCTCAGTGTGCTGTAGAACTGAGACTGCATTTTGCTCTCATTTTATCATTTTCCTTTGGTAGCTGTGTGGCTGGCCAGGCACCCCCCTGATGGATGCACTGGAACGCTGTACTGGGCAGAGCTTTCATCCTCCTGTATCCATGTAGCTATCCAGAGTGCACCCTCCAAACTATGGCACCAGAGCCTTGCATTGTGTTGGCAGAGCTCAAAATCTTCAGGACCCATCTGCTAAGCTGGTCACTCCATGATGGATGACTCTGGGACTCTGGGTTAGGCAGGGCTTGGTACCTCTGTGACCTGTGAGACTGGCTAGGTATTCCCCCGATGGACTGTGCTGTGGCACTGGGCTGGGCAGAGGTCAAATCCTCTGTGCAGTTAGCCAGGATGCACCCCCAAGTTTGGTGCTGGAGCCTTGTACCTGGCTGGGTGGAGTTCAAAATCTCTGGGACTCAAGCAGCCAGCTAGGATGCACTTCCACAGTATGGTGCTGGTGCCTTGCTTTTGGTTGGGTGAAGTTCAGAACCATCAGGACCCACAGGGCTAACTAGGATACACCCCTGAACTATGGTTCTGGGACTTTGTACTGTGATGGGCACAGATCAAAATCTCCAGGACCTTTCAACTAGGCTGACCACTCCCTGATGGATGGCTCTGGGGCTCTGGACTTGGCAGGGATTGGTACCTTTATGACCTATGAGGCTGACAGGTATCCCCCCAATGGATTGTGCTGGGATGCTGGGCTGGGCAGATATCAGATCCTCTGTGCAGCTAGCAGGGCTGCACCCCAGAGCGTCTTTCTTGGTTTTTTGAGACAGGATCTCGCTATGTAGCTCAGGCTGGCCTCAAACTCTCTATGTAGTCCAGGCTGGCCTTGAACTGACAGCAATCCTCCTGTCTCAGCTTCCTGAATGCTAGGATTACAAGTGTGCACCACCACACCTGGTTTTTAATTTGGCATATTTAGATCTTTGCCACTTAAGGTGATTATTG
>RJWT010041357.1:0-12349 GCA_004365215.1 Cuniculus paca
GACTGCTGAGCTAGATCCCCAGCTTGAATGACCTTTGATGCTGAACATTTTTTCAAACATTTACTTGCCATTTGTATTCATCTGAGAAGTATGTATTCATCTTAGATGCCCATTTTTGGATGGGGTCTTTGAATTTTGAGGGCCTGATTTTTAAAAATTTTTTATATGTTCTAGATACTCTATCTCAAAGACACATAAATTGCGTCCAGGATATGAGGCATTTTTGCAAATTCTACTTCTGCCAGAGAAGCGTCCCCAGGTCTATTTGTGCTGATGAGTAACTGGGATTCTTAAGCAAATGGCAATTTCTTTTATAAGCATGTGGCTAAATAGAGGAAGTGATGCATCTCAGGAACAGGTGATATTTTGGATGGATTAGAGTGTAACTATTCACTACATGAACATAATCTTAAGGATCTTACATATATTACTTAACAAACCCAGCAATGGAATACAAAAGACATGTAAGAGTCAGCTCTATTTGCTGTCAAATTGCTTTATCCTAAGTATTAAAGCAGGCAATTTTGGTCCATTAATGTGGGCTATTCTTGAAAGGAATCCTGAGGACAGCTGGCTTTCCTGTTGCTACTTATGGGAGAAGTTTAGAGACTACAGGACATACCACAAGATGGTTTACCTTGAATTTTTCTCTGTAAAAAATGCTAACTTGACCTAATCCCATCTGGGCTGACCCTCATTCTCTGCTGCTCCCAACAGCTGCTCTGAAGGTTACGAGTCTGTTGCTTACACAGCTGCTTTAGCTGAGAGCGGCCTAGGCACTGTGCCAGCCTTCGGGCTGTTCGTTAACCCTTGACAGCTACCTGAGAGGCTTGCGGAGAGAGGCATGTATTTTAGAGAGGAGCTTCTGTTCTGATTCTCCTTCAGACAGTGGGGCCCAATGCTAAAAACCTTCTTCCTTCCTTCCTTCCTTCCTTGCAATTCCAAACCCTTGCACATGTGAGAAAGTAAATTGATTCAATTCCTTTCAGTTACACTTCCTTGCACAGGTGGGGTAATAAATAGACTTGATTTTTTTAAATGTTAGCTGGGATTTCCCTTTCTTCTGTCACAACTCTGAACTCAACCTATGTTTTCACTTTACCATTCTCTCTCAGTAATATTTCAATTTAAAAATTCCTTAATATTAAAAAATGAGCTCTACCATGTTGTAATTTCTTTCCATATTTTTGTCTGTACATGAGAATCACAATTTAATTTGTCAAATGTTGCCGCTACAGATATAACAAGGAAAAGATGGATGGTTAGCTGTCGCTTCAGACTGGTGACATACTTAGATATATTACAATGACAAGGTATGAGAAGTAGACTGGATTCTTCAAGACAAGAAAATTGTCTGAAAAACAATCCACAATTGAAGAGCTTTTAAATAAAATGGTTTTATTGACATCATTTGATACAAGATAAAGAGGGTGTGAACACTATTTTAGTCTGCTCCAAACAAGGAAATATGAATGACACACGCTGTTTATTCAAATATTTATCATGCTAGGCATGTACTAGTCCTGAAGGTAAAGGAGTAAACAAGACTGACACTGTCCCTGATATGATGGAGCTTGCTATTTAGTGCAAGAGACATTAAATAAATATTTCTCCCAAGTTAACAGATTACAATCTTTATGGGTACTATGAAAGAAATGTACAAAAATAAATGAATGGGTGAGGATCCAAGCCTACATGGATCAATTAGTAAACATATTTTTACTGATGATGGTAAGTCTCATAATTTATTAACTGACAGGTATGCTGAATGAATATTAATAGTAATTATGACAAAAAGGATCAAAGAAGATTGAATATAGACCCATGTATCTCACCATGTAATAAACCAAAATTGAAATGAATGATAGGTTTAAATATTAAAACAAAATCTATTGGAAGATAAAATAGATATAACTTTTGAAGTCATAGGTATAGGCAATGATTTTATGAACGGAGCTCCAGTTGCACAGGAAATAGTACCAAGAATCAACAAATAGGAACATATCAAATTAAAAAGCTGCACAGCAAAGGAAACAACCAATACAGTGAATGGAGATAAATTCTTCTCACACGGGAAGGGGTCAAGAGATGGAGGGAAGAGGTGGGTGAAAGAAAGATGCAGTAGGCAGGAAAGAGGGTAGGGGATGTAAAAAGAATTGAAATGTGTTATGTACAGGTACCAACTTCCCACCAGGAATGTAATCATTCTGTACTGCAAACCTGCACAAACATAAATAAAAAAGAGTGATTATGATAATACCAATGGTAAACAGTTCTTAAATGTTATGTGCCAGGAAATGAAGTATTTTTAATATGCCATTTCATAAATTTTTATAGTAATAATATAATGATAAAGTTATGAAGAAACAGATTTATATGTTCTCCCAGGGCACATGTTACTAACCATTATTCCAGATTAGTTTGGTCTCATTTCTTGTAATTAGTACATGTATGTGATACATGATGAATGTATTCATGTACTGGCACATGTACTGTTGCATCTTAATCCTTTTAACTTTCCCTCTCTCTCCTCCATTCATGTCTAGATTCCCTTCCCATCTGCAAAAGGATTACTTCCCTGTTTCCTATTGCTTGACTTTGATTTTGCTTTTCACATTATTTATACTTTGGGTACCCAGATAAGAGAAACCGTGTGTTAACATTTTGTGTCCGATTTATTTCGCTTAGCATTATGATTTCAATGTTCAATTCTTTTTGAGAAGATAACCAGAAGAAAAATAGCTGGTTGAATGGAATTGCTATTTTTAGATTTTTGAGGCATCTCCATACTGATTTCCATAGTGGTTGCACTAGTTTACATTCCCACAAACATTATGTAAAGGTTCCTTTTTCTCTATAGCCTCCCCAGCATTTACTGTTTCTTGAGTTGTTGATCAAAGCCATTCTTTAATGAGTAAGATGGAATTTCAGTGTTGTTTTAATGCACATTTCTCCAATGGCCAAAGATGATGAATATTTTTTCATGTACTTATTAGCCATTTGTACTTCTTCTGAAAAGTGTCTATTCATTTCACTTGTCCATTTTTTGATAGGATCTTTTATTTTCTGGGGTCTAATTTTTTGATTTCTTTAAATATTCTAAATAGTAGTCTTCTATCTGAGTAGATGGCAGAATTTTGTTTCCCTTCTGTATGTTCCCTCTTTACTCTGCTGGTTGTTTCCTGTGTTGTGCAGAAGCTTTTTAATTTGGTATGATCCTATGGTATTTATTGATGCTTGTTATTTCTAGTGCAATTGGGATTCTGCTCACAAAGTCTTTACCTATACCTGTGTCTTCATGAGTTTTATCTATTTTATCTTCCAGCAGATTGTTTCTCTCTCTCTCTTTTTTTTTTTTTTTGGTACCTGGGGATCGAACTCATGACCTCACGCTTGCCTGGCAGGTGCTTGTGCCACTGAGCTAAATTCCCAGCCCCCTTGTTTCTATTTTAATATCTAGGTCTTTCATCCATTTTGAGTTTAGTGCATGGTTAGAGATGAGTCTAGATTCATTCTTCTGTACGTGGATAATCAGTTTGCCCAGCATTGTTTTTTAAAGGGGCTATCTTTTCTCCAGCATGTTTTTGGCCCCCTTTTCAAAGACTCTCTAATTTTGAATGAGAGAGAGGGAGACAGATAGAGAGACAAAGAGAAGAGATGAGAGAGAGAAGAGAGAGAGAAAGAGAAGAGAGAAAAAGAAGAAAGAAAGAGAAAAGAGAGAAAAAGAGAGAAAGAGAGAGAGAGATAACAGGAGTGAAGGAGAGAACAGGAGGGAAGGTATTTAGGTATTTATAGAAAATCTAAAAGCCGGGTATGGTGGTACACTCCTGTAATCCCAGCACTCTGGAGGCTGAGGCAGGAGGATCACTGTGAGTTTGAGACCAGACTGGGCTACAAAGTGATCTCAAGGCCAGCCTGAACTACACAGTGAGACCCTGTCTCAAAAAAAAAAATTAAAAAATAAATAAAAAGAAGAAGAAAAGAAAAACTAAAACATCTATGTGGGAATATATAATTAAATACTAAGTTTGGGGACTCATTAGAAGTAAGATGATTTTTTTTCATTTATGTTAGGATCAGGATTATAATTCTTTTTACTGGACATTCCACGGGGTTGCAAATATGATAAAACGTTGATCTTTTCGTATACTATCTTGTTTTGAAGACGTACACTTTGCGAGTCTTCTTTGAGTTTCTTTCTTTCTTTCTTTCTTTCTTTCTTTCTTTCTTTCTTTCTTTTTTTAAACAATTATCAATTTATTAAACAGTTGCCTTAGGCATCTGCAATGGTGACTTCAGCCTCCACTCCTGGCTCCCCGCGGATGGAATGAAAGTAATCTGTTTATCAATCGCAGAAGGACTGTGCAAATCAACGTGTCCCTCGCAGATTCTCACTTGGAAACGATTCCGTGTCCTAGAACTTTCACCACAAGGCGTTTTTCTTGTAGCGATTCTCAAGGTCTTAGGAGGCTTGCAAACGGGTCCCTTCACTTTGAGAGTCTTTTCCTTTGCACCTCTGATCAAGTCAGTCCACGACTGCGACTTCACACTGAGGCTGGTGAGGGTAATCCTAATTTAGAGAATCGCCACCTCGGGTTCCACCGGTGTTTCTCCACATCTTTAACGGCCCCGGTGGCCGCGCGGCTTCCTGACCCACTTGTTCCTTGGCAACAGCGAACAGCGGTGAGTCAGGAGCAGGAGTGGTACCCAAGCCTGCCGTACCCACTTCCATCTCTTGCTCAGAAAGTTCTTTGAATTTCTTGTGTACCTCGTTTTCTTTTTTTGGCTTCCACCTACCTGGAGATGACTTTGGACTTCACTGTAGAGCATGAACTACATAATCCTGACCAAATATCCAGAGAAATGTTATATCCTCTTGGAGCAAATCTTGGAAAGAAGAGACTGATTCAGCCTCCTTTCTTGCTTTCATGGACTAGTCAAAGGCTGGTGTCTCCGTACTACTCTTCCACAGGATTTCCACCTATCTCTAAGATTATAATTTTGATCTTCAGATAAACATGCTTGGGAGATGATATTTTGTACCTTGCCTGACTTCTCTGTCTCATGGCTGATTCCTCCCATACGCTGTTAGGATCTTACTCCTGCTTTAGTCTTTGTTTCCTAGAAGACACAGTTTCAACTCTTTGAAAAGGGCATTGATATTTCACCATGTGTCATAGTTTCTAATTTCACTGAGGCAAAAATGTTGAATCATGTGTCCATCAAAGTTGGTAGGTAGGATTAAGTCACTTAGCTAGTGACTGATCTTTGGGAAGTGCCAAAATTCCACATCACAATGGAGCTTAATTAATGCTTCGTCACACTTCTTTCATATAGATTGCATGCTGTAACCTTCTCAAAAAGTATTAGGCTATCAGTGATGCCCACAATAATGCAAATGAGCACATAGCTTGCTTGGTGATTGGGTGTGGAACCCTAGGCATTCTAATTGGACAGGTTTAGAACAATACAATTTTTTTTTTGAACAATGCAATTTCACAGGATAGAATTCTGTGGGTCAAACTTACTGCACTGTTACGGGAGAGCGCCTTCTAAAAGAGGCTTGCCAAATAAATGTTAGCAAGTTCTGGGTTGCTCACTTCTCCTCCTGGAGTTGTGATTCTGGGTTCTTCTCTTCTCCATCTCCTCCTACTCTTCCTCCTCCTCCTCCTCCTTTTTGGTACAGGGAATCAAACTCAGGGCCTCACACTTGCCAGACAGATGCTGTGCCACTGAGCTAAATTCCTGGCCCAGTTCTCATCTTGGACAAAGAATTGAACAAGATGAGCAAAAATCAGTGGCAAAGTTTATCCGAAAAAGTACAAGTGAAAAGTGAGGAAGAAACTGACTCTTCAGACTGATCTTCAGCCAACCGAAAGAGGAAAAAGCAAGATAAAAGTATCCCTCAGACCAATTCTGTATGCCTTACCTGGTAATCTGAGCAACTCTTGAAGACAACTATACAAAATAACAACCTTTGGTATCTTCCTATCACCTTGTTTACAAAGCCTACATTGTTACTGGTTTGAGCTCTCTATTATTGTTATTCATCTGTCTTTATTGTTTTTTGTTTTTCTTGTGCTTGGTTTTGCTATTCCCTCTAGCACAGAAAGAATAGATGTACATGTATAGGCTTAAACATGCCTAGAACTACTCCTAAAGAGTTTACAAGAACAGATTTTATTAAGTATCAAGATATGAACAGCTACTTTGAAGAAAATGAGACATTATGGTAGCCATAGCTGATATCTTATTTTCCTGTTCTGAAGTCCAATAATGTTTTTATTCTTTGATTTGATTGGTTTAAGTCTGTTTTCTACTATTTGATTGCCATATACGAGAAGATATGAACAGCTTTTTTGAAGAAAACAAATGACATTAAAGTACCCATTGTTGATTTCTTATTGTCTGGTTTGAAGGCCTATAATGCTTTCATTCTTTTGTTTTATCTGGTTTTATATAATTTTGTTGTATCTGAATTTATTGTGTGTGAATGTATGAACAACCATTTTGAAGAATACAGGAGATACTAGGGTAGCCATTGTTGATTTCTTGTTGCTATGTTTTGAAGACCTGTATTGCTTGCATTACTCGTTCTGTTCTGATCTGCTTTGTTGTGTTTTGTTTTGTTTTATTCTCTTGAAAAAAAAAAGTATCCCCTGGAGGAACCTGGGCAGGCCATTGTGAAGAAAGCCATGATAGCAAGCTCTTCATGTTGTCTGTGTCCTTTTACACTGTCCAAATCTTCGGGAAAACTTTGAGAACATCTACATATGGGTTCTGAGAGGTGGTTCTGGGTCACCTTACACCTTAGGGTGACATCAGGTCTAAGTCTGTTGAAAACCTGGAATTCTCTCGAGACATCCATGTGCAGGCTGGGGACTGTTCTGTACATGTGTCCAGGATCTTATAATTAATAGGTCAGCCTACTTCCTCAGCCAGCTTTGCCATGCCCTAATCTCCTGTGTCATTATGGCAAGTTTTAAGTGTATTTCAGTCCTCGTTACATGTTAAAATAAATGGACATATTGTACATTGAAATGCAAAAATATGTATGAATTTTAGAAGATAAAATATAAGATTAAAGAAATGGTATGCTCACTATGGGCTGCTTTTAGATAGCACTGCCAGTTCCTCCTGCAATTCTTTTTTGTATTTTTTTTTTGTCTCTTTGAGACAGGGTCTTGCTATGCTGTTTAGGCTGGCCTTGAGCTCACTTTGTAGCCCAGACTGGTCTCAAACTCAAAACAATCCTCCTGCCTCAGCCTCTCGAGTGCTGGGATTATAGCCATGCACCACCATGCCTAGCTGGAATTCTTACTTGCTATGAGTAATTAGGTTGAAAATTTTGAGAAATACTCTGTGGGTATATGGATGATTTTTCTTCCACTAAATATATTTGTTCATCTACAGAGTAAATAAAAAAATGTTATTTCAAAAACTTCTCCCATGTCTGTATTCTAGGGGGAGGTAGCAGAATTGTTTTTCAAAGGAAGATTCCTTTTTATTTTGAAAAAAGAAATCAGATGGGAAGAGGCTTTGGTTTGCAAAATTAAGTAAATTCCAGAGACTAGTGAGGAAGGGAATAATTGAAACACAGAGAAATGAAATTTCTTTTTCCAGTAATGTAAGTAGCTATTGATGGTTTGTGTCTAGATGTCCCCCCAGAAGCTTGTGTGGTGATAGGGTTTGTTCAGAGGGGGCTGAATCTAGGGTGTGCAATTGATTCATGGTGCAATGCTGGGATTAAGGGTGCTGGGATTAAGAGTGTGAGTGCTACATCTACCCTGGCCTGAATACAGTGTAAGGGATGGAAGGAGGTTTGCTCTCTCCTGTCTTTTGTTGCTTTTGGTATTTTCTGCTACTGTGAACCTCGGTCCCTCTGCTACATCACCCTGCCTTGGAGCCAGCCAATTATGGACTGCAACTTCTACAAACTGTGAGCTAAATAAACCCCTCCTCCTTCAACCTTGAGTGTTGGGTATTTTGTCTCAGCAATGAGAGAAAAGTAACTAAGATGGTCATTCTGTGTAGGCTGGCAACTCTTACAGATTCTAGAGCTATGTGGCTTAGTGGCTGGTGGTTGAGGTTGAGGGAGAAGGAATGTTTGGGCTTTGGATACAGGCAGAGAGCATGTAAGAGCCAGATTCTCATCTGAACTGACATTGGTTTCAGCAACATAGCAACTGGGCAGGGCTGTGGAGCAGCCTGAGGACCCTTCCCCTTAACAACGGGGTGTTTAGTGATGGACTAAGAATGAGAACTGATATCCCAATTGAGGGTCTTCTTTACTCAGCTGAAATTCTCCTACATTCCTAAATCTTTAGCTGTGCTTGGGGGATAGCATTTTCTGCTTTGGGCAATGTATACCTGCAGACTGTAGGGCCCACTTATACAGGTAATGATGAAACCACCTGAAGTGACTAAAGGATGGCTTTGTGGCGCCTCAGTGTGGAATGAGACCAACAATAGACGGAAGTGAGTATTTTCTGGGTGTTCCCAGAATTTTTTAGGACTCAGGATTTCCTGAAGCAGAGGTGTTTCAGTTTGTTAATTTGGACATGAGAATCGAGTCATCTGGGCATGAAGATTATATATCCAGTGTTGTAAATGAAGATGTCACATGTTTATCACTGATTGGGCACATGGGGTAAAAGATAATGTGGGTGTGTGGACAGGGTCCCTGCCAAATAGACCCTGATGTTTACTCTCTGAGGAGAAAGGAAGCTGGGTTGGCAGGAGGGAAGTGGGAGCCTGAGAAGTCTTATAGATTGAATATTACATAGCCAGCAGAAAGGAGAAAAAAAGATCAGGCAACAGGAATATCACTCTTTAATGTCAACTACAAGGACTTCTTTTTATACTTAAAGAGGGACTCTTATTTTATTTTTTTATCTTAAAAAGCAAAACAGAAAAAAGGATAGAAATAATAGAAAATAATATAAAATTTCAAAAAGAAGAAAAAACAGTAAGAAATCAACACTAGTTAATACATTCCATATTATTATCCATATTGTCCACATAACATTCCGTATTATTATCTTAGAATTAGTTGTTCAGGTTACAAGATCTAGGCATAAAAAAATGATCAGTCAAATAATGACCGCACAAACTGCTCTCTTTGATGAACTAACAGAGAGTAGTAGTATAGTTATCTATCTTGCATGCATATACATACATACAGTTATATGTGTATACCTATATACATGTAAATCAGACTCACATTTGTAAATATCATATTGTCTCCCTAGTGTAAAAAATAAATAATAATAATAAAAAACTGAATGAGTAATAGGATCCAAAATGTACAATAGATATTGTAATAATGAAAGGGAAAGAAAGGGTTCAAAAGGAAAGAACAACTGGGATAGGGGAAAGGAGAAATGGAAGAAAGGAAAAGATTATATGTAAGTAGGGAGGGACTTTTAAAAAAGAGAAACATGATCACCTATATATATGATGCACTGGAGAAAAATATACAGTATAAATTTATCTAATGTAATTTTATAAGATACAGGAGATCTACTAAGGAAATGAAGACCCAAACAAGTAGCAAAAGCTAAGTACTTTATACTGGATTGAACATAAAGAAGCAATTGTGGAAAAATTAAATACATGAGGAGGCTAAAGGAAGATAAAAAATTATTTTAACAAGCATTGTTTGTGTGGAATTCTGTTGGTCTCAATATCTTTTCACTGATGGTTATTCTTTCTTTCTTTCTTTCTTTCTTTCTTTCTTTCTTTCTTTCTTTCTTTTTTCTTTCTTTCTGTATTGAGAATCAGACTCAGGACCTTGCCCTGATAACATTTCTTTTATCCTGGTATGGGAAGGCAGCTCTCACATAGGAATTTCATCTGTTTTTAAAGAAAAGGAAGGGGGAACTGGAATGTCCTTTGCAAACCTGTATTTTTTTTTTAAGTGCCTTTAACTCAAAATAGCCAGTGTACTAAAGTGGCACATTTTGGAGTAGCATATTCAGAATTTCTTCAGGTTCTATTCATCACACTTAATGAGTTTATTGTTTGTATCATCTCTTAGACTCAGTTTCATGAGGGCAGAGAACATATCTAGCTTGTTCACCATTTCGTACCACAGCACCAAAAATTGAGCTTTACAAATTGTAGGTTCTTAGTACATGTTTATTAAGTGAATGAATGATATAGGCCTTGGAGATTCACCATGGCTGGATATATGTGTATATACACACACAAAACCTGGAGTTCTTGAAATGCCTTGGCAGATGGTCCAATCATAGCCAATGACTTAAAACTACTATCAAGTTTTGAAAGCTATAAAACTCGCTGGGAATTCTGCCTGCATTAAAATGTGGCTTGACCTGTTAGGTCAGACTTTCTAAACCAAATGTTGTCTTTGAGTGTTTTAAAGGACTTGAAGTCTAAGGGAGCATGATAGATGAAAAGCCAAAGCGCCATGACCATAGTGACGAGTCAGAGGCCTTGCTGACCTCCCTAAATTCTTACTGCCAAAAGTACTCTAAAAGCAAGCATACACTTGCTTGTGATGTGCTGTCATTGTGGAGTGCTTAGAATGTTTATTTCTGTATTGACTGGCATGAGAGAATAGAGCTAATTGGGAAAATTAATTTTGCTTTCAAGACTGTAATCTTTTCAAATCCGTTTTTAACTACAGATTAATGTAAGTTCTAAATGAAAAGTTTGAAAGAATAAAACAAGTCTTCAATCCTAGACTGTAAATTGCTTGAGGACATGTTCTGGACTGCATTTGTCTTTGAATTCTCAGAACTGAGTACAGATTCTGGCAATAATATATTATCCAGAAGTATTTTCTTTCCATGTGTGAAGAAACATAGTGTCTTGAGTGAGAAAGAAAAATCACTCAAATTGCTCAATTTATTTAGCATCAAGACCAAAAATGATTACCTGATTAAAGTTTTTATTATTTTGATGCTGTCAAAGTAGCTAGGGAAAGCAGTTAACCTAAATAAAAAATATTTTATTTAGATTGCATTATCTAGTTGCAGCTTACCTATCTCCAAGGAAATCAATCCTAAATACAATAAAATAAACCACCCAAAATAAAAATCATAGGAGAGAAGCGAAAGAAGAAAATGGCATTAAGAAAACATCTTTGAGAATAGTCACAGCAGTTTAGCATTACAGTCACCTCTGAGGTTCATGTTGGCCAATGCCAAGAGGAGGACATGATGGAGAACATTCTTCTCATTGTCTAGTAGAAAGAAACAACATAGTTTGTCAGGAGAGACAAACTTTTTCTTGGCCTTGAGATCTGAGATCGTTTATCACATCGGTCTTTATATAAAAGAGGTAGAGAAATATAGGGGCAAGATCCTTAGCACTAATTTTATAAATTAATATGTTTGCTTCTGTTTTCAACAACATTACGTAAGAGATGAGGAGCAATTACCTGAGGTGAGATGAGAGTTTTATGTTTCTCTGGAATGGGATGGAATAAACCTTGGAAAGGTTTATTGTGAATATTTTGTATCTGCCTTGGATTTGTGTATCTTAGATTCCTGGGATCAGTCAAGGTGTGTGAGAAGCCGAGAATGAAGTGGTGAGGGAGTTCGTGGGGGCTTGGAGTGTTGGGAGGAGAATGAGGCCTGGGGGAGCCTTCGCTCTATCTTTTTTTATTTGAGAGAAAATAAGACGATAACAGTAGAGCTTTACAAAACAAGATGATAGGAATTTAACAATGGTTATAATATTGTATATTGTTACCTTCAAAAGGGTTGCTCAGATTACTAGATACAGACATGTAAAATTGATCTAACCATATGAGTATTAACTGTTCTTTTCCAAGAACTAATACAATTAGTATTACAGTCATTTTTCTCCTATGTATATATACACACAAATTTATGTTTTTCCTTTTTCCTTCCTTCTTTCCTCCTTTCCCCTATCCCGGTTACTTTTCCTCATCGAGCAGTTTCTTACCCTTACACAATATTTATTGTAGATTTTTGGATCATATTTCCTCTCTCAGTTTCTTACACTAGGGAGACAATATGGTATTTACACATGTGAGTTTGATTTATTTCACTTATGAGTATGGTCTCAAGTCACGTCCATTTACCTATAAAAACCTCAATGGAATCTTTCTTTATAGCTGAGTAGTACTCCATTGTATAAAAATACCACATCTTTTTTATCCATTCCTTGATTGATGGGCCCTTGGGTTGTTTCCAAGATCAACTATTACAAATTGTGCCACTATAAACATGGGTGTACATATATCACTGTGGTATGACGTTTTCAGTTCTTCTGGGAATTTGCCCAGAAATGGGATAGCTGGGTCAGATTGAATCTCTCATCCTAGGTTTTTGAGGAATCTCCACACTGATTTCCA
>RJWT010041358.1:0-12340 GCA_004365215.1 Cuniculus paca
CTCATGACAAGTGACCTTATAAAAAGACATAAGACATACAAGGAATAGCAAGGTGGCCCCTCACAGGCCAACAAGACGGCCTTCCCAAAAGCCCAGCCATGCTGCACTCCAGCCTTGGACTTCAGCCTCCAGAACTATGAGAAACTAACTTCTGTTGGTGAAGACACCTAGACTATGGCATTTCCTTATGGTAGACTGAGCTGAGGAAGAACCTTTAAGGAAGAGATGAAGTTAAAATGCGGCTGTTATGATGGGCTCTCACCCGCATGACTGGTCTCCTTATGAGAGATAAGGATACAGAAGACACCAGAGACGCACAGCGAGAAGCTACCATGTGCAGGCCACAGTGGGGAGGGGAGCCCCTAGAAGATAGCGAACCTACTGACTCCACACTCTGAGACTTGCAGCCTCCAGAATGGTGAAAAGGCCCCAAATGGGTGTTTGGCTATTTATTATACAACCTGCATGTGCAGGTTGTTAGATCTTCAAGTCAGTAATGCAAAATGAAAATGACTTACTTGAGTCCCCTCTCTGAAAATACATCTGGGAAACATCAACCACCATGAACCCGTGAAGAGAAATCACATTACCCGGTTTTCTCCCAATATTCCATAAATTCACAAATGAGAACAGCTGCCTTCTCCTCTTGACCGATATCTCTGTTACGGTTTAAAAATGAAGTGCTCTCAAAGCCTTGGGTATTTAGGGATTGATCCCCAAAGCAGCGCTGTCCAGGGTGGGGCCTGGAGAGGTGACTGGATCACAAGGATGCTGACCCACGTATGGATTAATCTGTGGATGAGTTCTGAGCTGAATGGGGTGGGAGGCGGTGGGATCCGGCTGGAGGAAGGAGGTCATGGGAGGCTGCCTAGCAGGCTAAATCCTGTCCTTGCCCTTTCCTGCCTCTCTGCTTCCTGGCTGCCATGAGGCAAGCAGCTTTCCCCTGCCACGGCCTTCTGCCACGATGTTTCTGCCTCTCCACAGGCTAAATGCAATGGAGCCAGCTGGCCATGGGCTGAAACCTCTGAAACTGTGGGCCAAACGAACCTTTTCTCCTTTAAGCCATGTACATCGGCTTGTCCCAGCAGCAAAAGGCTAACGGTCTCCAAAAGAATAAAGTGATCTTACCCAATCCTTCCAGTTCTTGAACCACTTCTTTCCAAATGGGCTCGATGTGGATGCAGCTGAAGCACCAGTCCGAGGTGATCTTAATGAGGTAGGGCTTCTTGAAGCTGTCTGGAACCACTTCATTCACATAGTGTGAAAAGTGTAGTAAGTACTTTTCATCAATCGAGTCCCGTCGCTCCGAATTGAAAGGAAAGTGAAAAAAAGATTCATCGAAATAGAAATTCTCGTGGAAGTGGCGGAAACGATACTCTCGCTGCTGCTGCTGGTTCTCACCAGCGTCGCCGTAGTGATCATAATGGGATCTCTTTTCTTCACTGGAAAGAATCTACAAGGAGGAAAAGGTGGAAGAAATCTAAAAAACAGGAAAAAAGTTTCATGCAAAAGAAATTTTCACCAGCAATTTGAAAGACACACAAAGAAAATAAACATAAAGATTATGATGTGAGTATGCAATATTTCTCCTTTTTTTTGTGCGTGGCACTAGGGATTGAACTCAGGTCCTTTACACTGAGCTCCATCCCCAGCCCTTTTTTTATGTTTTATTTTGAGACAGTCACTAAATCGCCCAGGCTGGGCTTGAACTCGCAATTGTCTTGCTTAGCCTCCTAGAGTGTGCGAATTACAGGCATGTGCCGGCAGCCCCGGCTGTGATTAGATATTCTAAACGCACTGGCTCTGTATATTGGGAAACTCTTCTCTTAATAGAAACATTAAAGAAAATTTCTGCTCAAAATACATTTGAGGATTAGAGATTTGAAACTATCTCAGTAAGCACTTTAGCAAAGCAAATAAACGTCACATATTGTTGATAGACTCAATTACAAGAAATCTGAATTTTTTTTTTTTTTTTGGTACTGGGGATTGAACTCATGACCCTGCGCTTAAGAAAACTGCATTAGTCATACTATATGAGTTGGAATCATTTAGAACAAGGTTTGGAGGCATGTGACTAATAAAAAGTAGCCACAGAATTGAGTCCAGTGTCTTGTGTGTTAGCTGACTTTTACTTAAACATAACTTTGAGGTATAATCAAGAATCCATTCAGGATGATGAATTAATCTGTGGTCTAAGCAACGTTTGGTGAAGGGCATGTCCTAACAAATCAGGAAGCCAGAGACTTCTCTGTTAGGCATATTCCAGACCAAGCGACTTAAGCTGCCATGTTGGAAAATGATCAAAAAGTTGTGTTTCAGTGCTTTTGTAACTTTGTGTCATTTTAATAAATAAAGGCAAATTGGCACTTTAATAAAAGTCTCTAAAAAGGTAATATAGAATACACTCCAAGTAATCTTGTAATTCTAATTAGTCTTTGAGATAGGTCAGCCAGGTGTGGTGGCACACAATTATAATCCCAGCTCCTCAGAAGGATGAGGCAGGAGGATTCCAAATTCAAGGCCCATCTAGCAACTTAGTGAGGATTTGTCTCAAAATCAAAAATAAAAAGGGGTGGGGACGTAACTGTGACAGAGCAGCCCTGGATTCATTCCCTGGCAGTCGGGGGAAGGGCAGATTTTTTAAGAGTTCGAGCGTTTCAGGCTCTTATTCCAACATACTTGATGTGGCCAGCTACATTCTCTCTGCCATCATTTGGAAACTGGGTCAGGGCCTGGGGACATGCACTTCCTGAGACGGCGTTAGAGGCACCTTTTATTAAGAGCTAAAAGATGCGCCCCAAGGTTTGCCACGATACCTCGTAAGCCTTGCTGATCTGGATGAACTTGTCTGCTGCCCCAGGAGCTCTGTTTTTGTCAGGATGCCTGAAACACAGATGTGCAGCCAGTGAGAGAGGATTTCGTTGTTCACACGAGGTCACTTCACATCCTCATATACACAGTTCACGATAGCAGAGGCAAACGGTCAATGTGTTAGGACAGCTGCCTAAAATAAACAGCTGAAGCAAGTGATGGCTTCACAAGACTACTGTAAATGAAACTTCGAAACATTTTCCTCCAGGAACACTCCAGAAGGGTACATTTTCAAAGCACCAGAGTGCAGTGCTACAGCATTTCACTGCCAAGAGGCGGACGTGTGTGTGTGTCTTTACGCTACTCCCCAACGCTGCGTAAAGGGGGTCAGGGCTCAGTCCCTTAGCTACGAAATGAAGGCTTTTCCCAGACCCAGCATTTCCTCCCATTACAGTGAACCTGATGCTGGTGTTTTTTTGGGTACCATGGGCCTGCATGAGAAGCAGCTTTTAGGGTGCACAGTGAAACTGCTTAGTTACAGCCAGGCTTCAAGCAGTACATTGCTTTTGACTTTCAAATCAGAGCACTTCAGTATTCATTACTACTCTGCCTGTGGTATCTTTCAGCTCTAAATGGATGATGATTTCAACGCCACATTTATTTTGTTTTGTTTGCTTTGCTTTGTTTTATTTTGTTCTTTGGACAGGGTCTTACTATGCAGTTCAGGGTGGCCCTGAACTCACGGTGATCCTCCTGTCTCAGCCTCCCAAGTGTTGGGATAACAGGCACATGCCAATATGTCTGGCTTCAAGGCCACATATTTAAGATGGTAAAAAAGCAAACCCTAAAGTTTGTGCAAAGTTAATTTAATTAACAGTAGAACTAATCTTCAACATTGGCATTACGCATAGCTGGCAATTAATAGTCTTGAGGTCACATATTATTCTGTGATCCTTTTGTGTTTATTCTTATTTCAGTTTGTGGGATTTTAAAGTTTGGGAAAGGACTTCCTTGAAGCCCTGTAAAGTCTAAGTGTTGTGTATAGATTGGTTTTTTTTTTCAACATTCACTTTGTTAAAAGATTATGTATGACAGGGTTTATTCTTTTTTTTTTTTTTGCGGCACCAGATATTGAACTCATGACCTCACATTTGCCACACAGGCCCTTATGCCACTGAGCTAGATCCCTGGCCCTTGTCTTTTTGACACAGGGTCTCGCTATGCTGTTCAGGCTGGCCTTGAGCTCACTTTGTAGCCCAGGCTGGTCCCAAACTCACAGTGATCCTCCTGCCTCAGCCTCCTGAGTGCTGGAATTACAGGCGTGAGCCACCACGTCCGGCTCAGGGTTTATTCTTTATGTAATCAGTTTTGCTAACGTCTACTCAAGTTCCCCTAGCATAGGTTCTGGAAATAAAAACAACTCTCAGGGAAGCAAATGACCATTAAAAACAGACCAAGTACATTGGAACAGGAAAAAAAAATTACAATTTGACCGACTTATTCTAGCAGGAATATGTTTGAATGAATTATACCACGTATTCCAATTGCTCTAAAACCAAGGAAACTTCAAATGGTTGACTGTTGAATTTGGACATCGTTTCCTTAACCATTTAATCCTTGCTCTGAATAGTAGTGGGGAAAAATCCTGGCTAGGTATAATGAAAACAGTATGGTTTGAGGAAACGAGATGGTGATTCCAAAGCATGTTTCTGGATGACAAAAAAAAAGGTGTTTTCAATATTCAGACTTAAGACTAACAGCTGAGTGGATAAAACAATGCAACTGACAAATGATTTAACACAAAGACCTCTGTGGGGAAGAAGGCTGGGGAGGGACTCTTCAGGACACCGGAGCAGAAAGAACCTCGCAGGCAGCTAGGCAGGACACAGGAGTCCTGCCACAGGGGTGGCCAAGGCTTGAACACCAAGGAATACACAATATGGTCGAGCTTATAAGGAACACTTTCCTAAATGTGGGAAGGTAATCGCAAGCTGGAAGACATTTAGAATTGGGCATGTTCGGCCCTAGGAAAGCGTCACCTAGTGGTATTTTCAGTGACTATGAAATTATTTCACAAACAGCAACCTTTACATTTCAAAGTGAACAGAGTGTTGTGTATGGTTATTTACTGGCTGCCAGTGACCTCTAAAGGAAGAAAAACAAGACAGAAAAAGAAATATAGCAAAGGATATGACAACTTACTGTTTGGTTCACTAAACTATGTAGTAATCAATCTGTGTTTCTGGGGGTAGGAGTTACTTTGCTAATAAGGATGACAAATGAAAAGCATCAAGGAAGGATAAAACTTACTTATAGGGAGAGAAACAGTTTTCCTAAGAGAAAAAACTAATTTCAAATGGTTTCACCAAGCAAGGCAAAATTCTTGTAAAGTCTAGGAAACACTAAAATGCTTAGTAAAATTTAATACAACAATTAACCACTTTTCCCTGCGGTAGCTCATTCTGAGAAGTCAAACTGGGAAACACTGCTATTTTCAATGTATATGAAACCATCACAAAATGAAACTGAAACCAGCCCATTTCCTTAGTCAAAACAGGGAACAACAGTATGGGAGAAATACAAAGGTAAAATAAAATTTTAGACTTTCACTAGATGATACTCTATACATTTCTATGGTGATGAGTTACTTGTTGAGAGGATCTAATTAAGGAAGAGAATGACTCATTTAATTAATATCATAACACCCTTTTCAGCTCTGGAAGACAGTACATTTCAACAGATCCCATATCCTCAAGCTGTCATTTCTGCTCTGAAACTATTGTCAAAGTCTCTCCAAAAGAATGTTGTTCTTGCTGGGCATGGAGGCACGTGAGTATAATCCCAGGATTTGGGAGGCTGAGGCAGGAGGACTGCTAGGAGTTCAAGACCAGTTTGGGCTACACAGTGAGTTTAAGGTCAGTCTGAACTACATAGTGAGACTTTGTCTAAAAAAAGGAATGTTGCTGCTTATGGATTAACTGCAAATACATATATTTTGCTTCTAATATAGGGGCAAGAGTTCAAAATGTTACTGAAAGCAAGTATGGAGTAGAGTCCCTGGAAAGAGGTCACACATAATCAGAGGTTGTCTTTTTACCATCTAATTCAGGATTTGTCATGATGAATATGGTCTAAAATATGTATTCAAAATATTGTCTTTTAAACTACTTTTTACCTTTACTGCAATAAGTTTAATCCTAAAATGTATCTGCTTACTGAAGAAGGAAGGGGCCAGGAAGAGCCAGGCATAGCCGCATCATCTGCATGTGGCTGCTTCCTGCTTTCATTCAGCCCCCACCCAAATGCTAACCCCCCACCCTTACTCTTGCCCAGATGGGCAAATGATTAAAAACCAAATGACACCAAAGCAAGTGTTGATACAGAAGGTCAAATCATGGAACCCAGAGGTGATACAGATTTACCAACTCTGAGTCTTGCTTTTCTCATCTGTAAAACAGGTTCAGCAATCGCTTCCTACATAGGCTAATGACAGGGTTTCAGCAGGATCATGCACATAGAACTCGGAGGCCAACATCTAATAGGTACTCAATGGGGGTGCTTATCACAAACTTTCTTTCACTGCCTGCAGGTGGTTCAGCTAGCTGGCCACTACCCGTCTCCCTTCCATCTTTCTTTCCTTCTGCCGTGCCCTCTCCAGCTATATAATCTAACACTTCTGCTTCTTTGGCATAGCCAAAGCTTTGGTGGGAGAAATCAATGTATGTATCCATAATATGTTTTAGATTTATTGTTTTCTTGCTAATTGCTAGCCTGACAACTAATAGATAAGATCATGAATGTACTACAAGATTGCCTTAAAAAATAATATACTTGGTTCCTGAATATTCTTTGAAGGCAAAAAGCTCTCGTTTTAAATTTTTTCTTTGTCACACTGGGGATGGAACACAGGGTCTCTCTCATGCTAGGCAATAGCTCTAGCACTGAACTGTGCCACTGCCCCTTTGTATTTTGGGACAGGGTCTCACTAAATCACCCAGGCTGGTCTTGAACTTGTGATCCTACTGCTTCAGGCTCTGGAATAGCTAGGATTATGAGTGTGTGCCATTATGCCTGGCTTAAACTTTTTTTTTTTTTGAGATGTAGTTTTGCTATATAACCCAGGCTGGCCTTGAACCTGCAGCAATTCTCCTGCCTCAGCCTCTTGAGTGCTGGGATTAAACTGTTTATTAAAATTAAAAACTAAAAATCAATAATTTAGAACTGGGATATAGTTCATTAGTACAGCACTTTTCCAACCTGCATGAAGGGCCTTGGGTTTGATCGCTCACCATACACACACACACACACACACACACACAGAGAATAAGGTTGAATAGTGTGCCCCTTAGCAATTAAACTCATAAAGAGTTTCTCTGGGAATAATATATCCTGGGAAGTGGAGCTTATCCATTGTTGGTTATATGATTTAAAAAAAATTAAAGTTGCTTCTTACTTCAGTTTAACGCTAAATATGCTAACAGTATCTATGGCAAGTCTTGAAGCCACAGTATTCCTAAAAGGAAGTTTCATAGTAAACATAGGCTTTGGATCTTATCCCTGAAAATTATAGAACATGAACACAAGTTCTACATATTCTAGACATGCATATAAATAGTGAACACAGAAACAGAGAGAAAAGACAAATTATAATTAAAAGCTAATCATAATTTAGGCTTCATTCTCCTGCTTAGACTGCTTAGTTCGTATTAAATGTCCATTTCTTTATTTCACCTACCATTCCCGGGCGAGCTTCTTATAAGCCTTTTTAATATCAGCCTGACTGGCTGTTCGGCTGACCCCTAGGACTCTGTATGGGTCAAAATCCAACGCAGACAGAATTTGCAGGATCAGAACCAGAACTATCAAGAACTGCCAGGAAATGCTCAACTTTTTCACTTCCATTTCTCTTCCTTTCCAGAGCTGAAATGATTGAAGAGGCAGTAAGTTTCAGTGGTAGAAACCTGGACAGTCTTGTCTTTTAGATGAAGGTATAAGATATATAGATGAAAAACAAAACAAACAAAAGATATTTTGCAGGAAATGTGTCAAGCTATGTGACTATCTTTTAAAGTCAACAATCTTGCTACCACTGTTGAATATCAAAATTAAGAACTACTATAGATGAAAAGATGAGTAATAAGAACTAATAGCAACTCTCCAGGATCTTTGGATTAGAATAGTTTTTTAAATGACTCAAAATGAATGAGATGAAGAAATAATAAGTGATTATGTGAAAACATAAATAGAATAATCAGCGACTAGCTCAAATACAGTATGTGATTTTTATCTATCTTGGCAATAAACTTAAATGGTCTAAGAACACTCCAGCGCATACATGTTAAATAAGTTCATGAAATCAGAAGATTCAACATGTGCTGACTACAGAATAGGATTGTTGTGGGGTTCTTGGGTATTAAATAAGTTCAGATAGGAGGAACACTTTTAAAAACAGCTGAGACTCAAGATGCCTCCATTATATTCTTTCTCACCACATCCAATCGAGAAAATGAGAAGCCACTCTTCCAACCAATCATTAGCAATATGATCATCATAAATTAAAATTTCAGATGAGAAAGTGGCGAGAAAAAAATTAGTTTTCCATGTAAAGGAGAATTCACCGTTCAGACTGAAAAACTGGCATGGACTTAAAATGTTTTAAATTCGATTTGATTTTGGAATAATGCTGGCTCGTTAATGAACAAGGTAGTGGGCAGTGCTGGCATTGTAGATATTTACACTCCAGGATGATGACCTTCGTAATATCATACAATGTTTTTAATAGCATACTTATTCATAGATTCATTGTCTTGAGTTTTATAAATTAATAGTGTTAAGTGTGTAAGGTGACATCTTAAGAGGGGCAAAGCTGCAACAGTGCTGGATTTTGACAAGTGGACTAATGCTGCTCGGAGTCCTCATAAAATCAACTGATCTGGTGACCGATATTAAAACTGCACGTGTGCAGAATAAAATCCTAAAGCAAATCAGTTTCTTCCTTAAAACAACCTGTCCTGTCGTTCAAAAAACCGTGAAGGCTATGTAATTACTGGTCAAGCATACGGGCTTTAGAATCAGGCTAGGACTGGGATCCATACTCCACAATTCTACGACCTTGGGTAAGTTAAAACTACTAAGTTTCAGTGTCCTTATTCATAAAAACGTGAATGAGTAACACAGTCACCTTGAAGGGTCGTCATGGGGGGGTTAAATACATATAACGGATTTACTAACAGGGAATCCACAGTCTACAGTGGTTGTATTACTTCTCCCCTGCAGTGAGTTCACTGTGTTAGTTCCTTCTAGTCAGCGGTGATGGTGGTGGTTGTGAAGTTCTTTTGCTGACAGTTTCCAGCTCCACGATGCCAGCCTCAGGCCAGGTGACAACCTCCCCAACAGGTAGGCTGCCGCCTTCGGGGCAGGACCCCCGGCCCGGGCCGAGGCTCTGGGGGACGCGCTCCGCGTCTGAGTCCCGCCGTGGGCTCGTACCGCAGATCGCAACCTTCTAGGAGGCGACCCCCCTCCCCCGCCGCCCCTGAAAGCCCTGGGCCGGGCCCTGTCGGCTCCTGGTTACCCCCCGGGCCCAGCGGGGACTGGGAACGACAAGGATCTGACGGGAGATCTCAGCTTTCCCGGCCCCGCCGCGTCGGCGGCTCCGCGCGTCACGCCGGGAAAGAATTACCGGGAAAGGGCACTGGCCCAACCGGCTGCAGCGTCGGTGCTCCACTTAGTCCGCCGGGCCGGGAGCTTCCCGTTCACACCAGCGTTAGCAGGGACCGAGGAGGGGAAAGAGGCGGGGATCAAGTCCAGGGAAGTCATGTGACATTTAAAGGGCCTGACAACGAAGGTACAACTTAACAGGTCTCGGGCTTCTAGTTTGAGAACGTATCTTGACTCTTACCACTTGCCGTCAGCGCGTGGACCTGGCGCGGTTGCTATAGAAACAAGGCGCGCTCTTAGGCGGGATCCGAAGAGTAGATCGTGACCAAAGAGGCCATAACGTGCCTCCTAGCGAGGCAACGTCGCTATGCATCACGGGATGCCAGGAAGACATCCTGATCTAGGGAGGGGTTTCCACTCCTACCAGGAGGTGGCCCTCTTGTAGTAACAGTTGCTAGGGTAGGGAAGCAATCGTTGGTCCCAGTTCTCTTAAACCCTATTCATAGAATCCTAGAGCGTCAGAGGTGGAAAGGACCTTGGGGATCTTTTTCTCGCCCACCTCCTCTATATGCTGAGGTCCAGAGAGGAGCAGGGACTTACCCAAGTTCTAAATTCAAGATACCTAATCTTGTTTATCAATAAGAAGTCTCATCCCAGAATGTGCCAGACCAGAATTTAAACACTGGAAAGGGAAGTGATGGGGGGAGGGAAGGAGGTACAGGTGGATGAGGTAAACTTTCTTTGAGCCAATGAGATAGATCCCTTGGGAATATAAGGAAAGCAATTTCGTTTCTCCCTGCTGTTTTTATTTTTATTTTCTTTTTTGCATTTGTGACTAAAATACTTTTTATTTATATTGCTTATCACGTCTCTTCCCACTGGAATGTGAACTTCTGAGGGCAGGGTTTTTAAATTCTATTGTTCATCTCTATGTTCCCCATGTATGCACTGATCTTCATGAGTACAGGTTTCCGGTAAATGTGAAATAAATGAAAGAACGGAGATAAGGTGTCTTACCACCCAGCTGTTGAGATGGAATTGAGGGCAAATGCTCTAGTACTGAGCTACGTCCCAGCCCTGACGCTAAGATTTTGCTGCTCAAGCTATTATATTTATTAAACCAAACCCAGATCAAGTCATTACTTTGGATTGAACTTCTATACTAGAGATATAGGAAAAATAAAACTCTCAACCTGTTAGATGTCAGATGTGCCAGAGTTCATGTCCCCTGGAATGTTGAGGAATGAATTCCAAGGGACAAAGAAGGTTAAGAGTGGGAAAGGTTTAAAATAAAGCTCCTTAACCGGGCGTGGTGGCATACGCATGTAAACCCAGCACTTTGGAGGCTGAGGCAGGAGGGTCACGACAAGTTCGAGGCCAGCCTGGCATACACAGTCCAGGCTAGCCTAAACTACATAGTGAGACCCTGTCTCAAAAAAAAAAAAAAAAAAAAAAAAAAAAAAAAAAAAAAAAAAAAAAAAATAGAGAGAGAGAGAAAAAAGAAAAAAAAAACTCTTGAGACACAGGAGGGGTGCAGACAGAGGTTGGCACTAGGCCTTTTGTCAGGAGTAATTTAAACAAGAAAATCACAACAGGTCAGACTACAACCAACCTATAGTGTTGCAGCCACTTAGGTAATATTGATCCAATGAGGAAATGAGTCACATAGCAAGGGTATATGAAAAGAACAAAGGCATTTTGGGAAGTGGGGGCAGAGTATGAATCCAGATGTTCTGGTCACCCACCTATGAGTCTGATGCCTGTCTGGGCCCACTGAACTGGGTTGTGCTAATGACAGGATAATCTTAAATTTCTGTTTCTCTCTAGGGAGAAACTCGCAGAGCTTGCTCTTGCTTCTCCTTCCTGAGGCCCGATTCTGTTCAGATTTGCCTTCAGCCACAATTCTGATTTTTTTTTGGTGCTAACTTCCTTGGGGATCCAGTTCTTCTCTGACTGAATATTAATTTCTATACTAGGACCCAACAGACCAAAATGCAGTTACTCATGCTAAAATTTCTTCCACCAAGCTGAAACTAGATTATCCGAACTTCTGAGAAATGTGGGGGCGGGGGGGGTGGTGGGGAGCAAATACTCAAAATTTCAAACCAGGCCAGTTTGGGCCAACAATGAGCGGCCCCTGTCCTTTCACTTTTACAAGGCAAGTGACTCTGAGACAACAATCACTTGTTTCCTGCTTCTGCTTTCCTCAGCCCTTTTCTGACTGTAAAATGAACCTCTTCTGTGCAACTCATGAAAAAGCTCATTCTATTTTATGGAATAAAGTTCCTCATTCTAGAATCGCGAAGCCAAATGAGATCTACAATTTTGTTGTAAGTTAGTGTTCTGACATACTCTAAGGTGAGGCGTGTGTGGGGCCAGGTTGGGGTTTGCATCTTGCCTGTTCTGTGTCCTCTGTGACCTCGATTTGACTTCCCCGAACCCAGGACCACCCCTAACACACTGGAAAGACCACTCCCTGACAAGGTGGCAGTCAGGGTGACTTTTCAAGCATTTAAGACACCAGTACAATGACTTAGCAAACGCTCCACAGGGGCAATTATTCTGAAATGAGGAAATGAGTGACACCAAACCAGGAGGCTTCAGAGGACTCGATTTCTGCGATTTTACTCAGTGGGAGGCGTTAGTATGGGAGAGAGGAGGAGGATGAGAGACCGGGGCTGGTTCCGTGAGACACGCAGTTTGGGACAGAAGGAGAGACGCGTGCTCCGGGCAGGGAAAGCGGATTTAAAAGCAGGCGAAAGGGAAGCCACCTGGCGAGGGGGCTGTAGGACCATGGCCCTAGGCGTGGCTTTCCCTCCGGCCAGTACTGAAGTGTGACCCCTTCGAGCTTGTGTAAACGCGTGAGTTA
>RJWT010041359.1:0-12346 GCA_004365215.1 Cuniculus paca
AATTGCCGTTTTCACGTTATCCTAACTCACCTCAGTCAGCAGTTACTGCCTTTTTGTTTTTATTTTAGTGGTTGCTTTCATACTGACCATCTATTTCCTAATACGAAGTTGACAGTAAATCCTGTAAAGCTTTTTGTGTAGAGCTAACACTATGCTGAGCATAGGCAACTTACAAGTTGTGCAGTCTGAACACGGTTTCCGGGCGGGCCTTGATCATGCAGTACCACACTCCTAAATCCATGCTAAGTTTTGTTTCACTTGATTGAAAACTCTGGGACAGACACTTTGCAGGGGAACTTAGCCTGAAGTTATTTTCTGTCTACAAAAAAAGATATTAATCAGTGTTCCACCCTTTCTGCTCTGCTAAGACAATCTCAAACATCTGCAAAAGGTGCATTTGATAACTACAAGCAATGAGCAGCATGGATATAGGCTGCAGAAGGTATAAATGGAAGAGGCAAAAACAACAAAAAGCCAACAAGGACAGCTCTTTCAGAGCTAAGTGGTTGCAATGAACCTGAGACTTTTCTTCGTTAGTCTGTAAATTCTGATATAAAGAAAAGGTGCTTCCATTATAAAGTGCTGGAAAACAGTGAGACATCTGTCTTGACTTGTAGCACAGAGGATTATTAGGAAAGAGAGAAAGATAATGATAAAGAAAATTCTGCCATGTGGAGTTTACTGAATTTAATGAGAAGATGTTCAAGTTAACATCAGAACAACACTGTATCTTGAAACTTCGAGTGCACAGTGTCGGTTAGTTCCCATTTTATTAGTAAAAAGTTACATAAAATGTAGAATCCTAAATCACCAGCTAAAGTATTGCTAAAAACGCAAGCAAATGGATTCAATCAACAATTGAAATCAGATTTTCAGACCCAGAATGTGTTTCAGCCACACAGATTGATCTTTTGCTGAATAAAGAATTTTATTCTTTATTCAGCAAAAGATGTCTCTAGTATTTTCCACAGCTAATTCATGCACACATACAAAAGCTAAGTTGGGGCAGACTTTGTTTGGACTTTCTGTAGGAATATTTGAAGCAACAGAGCAATAATTCCAAGTGCTAGGTGAAATACTATATAAATGTATGATTTAATATTGACTTTAAATACACAAACTTGACACTAAAATCTCAAGTACTTTCTGATGGAGGACCATAAAGATTTAGTCAGCAATGCTCAAAGGAAAATGACACAGCCAAGACTTTTATTTATGGGATAGAAGAGTGGAGGAGGCATCCAAGATAAGGCAAATATTTGTGAGTAAAGTAGACCATATCACTTTAAACTTGTACTTGGGTTCATGGCCCAGTGTCTGCTTTTCAAATACTACTCTTACATGCAAAGGCAGAGTAGCAAGATTTTGAGTGACACGCAAATAGTATTTTGTCTTTTGCATGTTTAAAACAAAGGTTCTAGTGGACATGTTAAATGTTTTGCCACATGAAAATATTTAGTTCAGTAATGAAATGCTTTATTAAATAATTTTTAAAACATGTTTTATGTAAGTGAATCTATGGGACATAAATTTGGGAGTTACAATTTTTAAATGGCCAATATAGACAGTGACTCAGCCAATTATTTTCTAAAAACAATTGAATCTTTAAATTCAATGCACTTACTGAGGAATGAAATTAACAAAATCATAACAGTTGGAAAAAATTTACAAAGTAAACTGTTTTTTCTCTGTAAAAAATATTAGAATGAAGAGAGGAGGGCTGATAGACTGCAACAGATTTAAGAGATGTATCACCCAATTTTAAGATGTGGAACTTATTTCAGTTCAGATACCAAAATTATAAATAAAATTGTATAGTACTTATAAAAAATTCTGAAATGTAAACATTGACTGGAAATTTAATAATATTAAATAATTATTTGTTTTATTACAGTGCAATGATGTTTTAAGTGGAAAGATTAAGTCATTTCCAAATACATACAGAAATCTCTGCAGATAAAATAAGTTAATGGATTTGAGTAATGGAAAAGTTTTAGAGTAATAGGATACTGATTTTACCTACTTTCAAGTATTTTAAGAAATTCCTATTAAGAACAGGAATTTTAGTTTGTTTTCAAGTTTTGTTGGTATTTATAAATGATTGTATTTTAGAGAAAAATCCTGTCTACTAAAAGAATGAAAGAAAGAACCAAACATACAGTTTGTAAAAGAGAACTTATTTTAATTATTTCTACTTCCATTAGGAGCAGAGTTTCCTGAAATTGGCCCTGTTTCTCCATGTAAGCTTAATTACCTATCCTCGTAAGGTTCACTGGATATTTTTTGCATCTTTTGACAGAGGATAAATAGTATTGTCCCTTTCTAACTGCAGGACTGTTCTGCAAGATGCCACCTGATACACATGGGGAAAATAGCAAGACAGAGATCTTAGTTGGATTTTTGTGGGGTTGTGCTGCTAGGCGAATCTCTTCCCATAACTCTTGATAGGTCAAGATGCTCAAGTCAGTCCACAGTCCCTCACTGGTGAACACACACTATTTTCTTCACTTATCTCTCCCAATTTGATTTTTCCTATTATATCGATGAGAAAAATATGCTGTATATGTACTATATATATATATATATATATATATATATATATATATATTTAACTTTAAAGTGTTAATTGCTGATGGATTAAAAGATATCATAGAAAAAATAGTGGAATAACAAAATGAAAACCAATGTCAGCAGAATATAGAGAGTTCACAGAGAAAACAAAATAGAAAAATAAATGACAAAAAAGTCAATGTAAAGGCTGGGCACCAAGTTGATATAATATAAGTTCAGGCATCTTATAGCCTAACTCACACATTAATGTAGACACAAAATAGGACAGTCTTAGGGAATAAAGGATAAAAATGGAATGGGGAATCAGTTGAAATTGAGGGCTTTCACAGAGCTATCTAGAAGCCATGAATCCAGTAAGCGGTTGCTTCAACAGTGGCATATAGATGCTCCACCTTGGATCCATTGATTGATTTATTCATTCAGTTAACATTATTAATTGACCGTACTATGCACTATCCTAGGCACCAGGAATGCCTCTCTCTTCTTCATAACCTCATGAAAGAAGTTTCCCATTTAAGTCAGAATATATTTGCTTTTATTTTATGCAGAGTATATTGTTTAAGAAATAAGGAGGAGAAGTTGCAGACTTTGTGGGGAGAGAACAAGGAACCAGCGGACAATAGGTGCTTATAATTCCCTACTCATGATTTGGACCCATCAATTACTATTGCATTCAGGAATTGCAGCTTACTATCCCTTTGCAGGAATGGTGGCTTTGATGAGATTAGGTATGAAGGGAAAAAACACGTGTGCTATTTCGAAGCTGAAGAAAGCAGTAGAAGGGAGCACTTCTCCACAGTGAAGGTTGGTAGTGCTCTCCCTGCATCCAGACATAAATCCTAGAATAACTCAGGCTTATCTTACTCTCAGCACAGAAAGTGCAAATCAAACATTTCTAAATCCGGGAGGGAGCTGCAGAGAATGTACGGCAATGTTTTGCTTTCTCTCAGGTTTTGACTGTTTCACCTCTTTATCTTTTTTCATGAAAATGAGACTTGAACACCTTAAGTGGTTTCTAGTTAAAAAGGAGGCACAAGGATGTGCAAGAGGGACCAGACTTTAAATTAATTAGAAATCTTCATGATTTTTGTTAAGAACTGAAGAATATGCCTCCTAAATTCCAAGAAGGAAGTAGCCATTTCTGTTTGTTTGTATGATGGATTCTCAAGGACCTCACACATTTTCTAGTACGTATTAATAGACATTTATTGAATGGATCGATGACAATGACAATGATCTTACTGCTGCCAAGGAAAATGAGGTATATGAAGATGGAGATCAGTTTTGTATGCTTGTGTTTCTTCAATCTATTTCCTGTACAGTTCAGTCTTAATGATCGCTTCTCTATGGATTCATGCCTATTTCTGTTTTCAGACCTTTTAAGACATACTAAACTAGAGAGATTCTTATTATCCATGACACTGTGTAAAGCAGTATTGGATATATGCATGAAATGTCCATTAAATGTTAGTAGTGTTAAATAAATACTTGAGATGTCGAACTCAAAAAGTTTCTTTTTTTCCCATTAGTAAGGATTCAAAAATAAACCCAATAAGCTTCATGTCAACTCTCATTAGTTCATGGTTTAGTTATCTCTTTGGAGGATTATCAACAATCTATGCTTTTCGTTTGACTGACTAGACAGGCTCCAATATAATTCAAAGAGCTGAGAAGTCTAAATTAAAGAGAACTTTAGTACATGGACATGTGATATACTGGCATACATATTTTATGAAGGACTGTAGAATAAGTTGATGGGAAGACAAGATGTAACATGTATAGGGTGACTGTTTTGAAGGTGCCTGTCCTTTGGCGTCAAAAGTCAAAAGCTTACCTTTATATTTACATTTTCCTTTCCATCTGCTACTCTGTGTATGCTCCTGGGTGTAGTGATGTTTGACATAGTCAAATTCACAAGTGGACGATAGATGATCCAGGTAACTGTGGTAGAATATGGGAACCAATTTGAAATCAAGCAACATCTCCCTTACCCAGAGTCTTCCATAAAAACTGGATAGAAGTACACTTATGTGAAATGAAAATCCAGAACTACAGCTTAGTTAGCAAAGGTGTGAGAATCAGAGCGAATGCTCAGATATGCCTTTTTGGAGCACTTCTCTTTGAGTGAGTTTTTAAACACAATTTAAGATATAAAAGAGGACAATGATGCCAGATTTTCATGAATATAAGAATTAAATTAAATGAAGTATTTCTAATCCTCAGTACAGTGCCTGGTTACTGTTAGTGTACACCAGATGACAGCTAATAAAATTTTTCTTTCGATGGAAAATTAATTGAATATTTATATTAAATATATAAATAAAATTAATGAATAATAAATTAAATAAAATATATAAGTACATATAAATAATTGAATATCAGTTTTCTCAGATTAGTCAATTGATTTTTTCTTTCATTGAAATTTTGCAATGTGTAGATACAATATTCTTGTTTAGTGACCCAGAAGATATTTTCTTAAGATAAATGATTATCATCTCTACTACTGTGTCCAGTTCTTGTACCAGAGGAACTGGACAAGTACAAAGTGAACTACGAAGAAGACTACTGACCCAATGGATCCTTTTCCACCAATGTAGATTTATAACTCAGAAAGGATATAACTTTCGATGTTGATATTAGAACTCAAGGTGTGTTGGGGACAGGAGCAGCACTGTTCTGTACAAGCACACATAGAAGCCAAGAAAACATAGAAAACATACGCAAGAACAAAACTTTAAGCACCTAATACGCACCGTGATTTTGCCTCAGTCAGTTGGAGTGGGTTTGTGCAACTCATAACCAAAAGAACCTTGACAAAAGCTAAATTAATCATTTTTTCACAGATCAAATGAGTATTCGACTAAGAATGTATATCTTATTAATAGACATTAATTAATGCAACTTGGACTCAGAATTCACAAATGCATTGACATTTTAGATGTTCTCTTATCTTTCATAAAATAGAGCCATCTGCTAATAGCTCTGATCAAAGTATAAAACATTACTCAAACTAACATAGAGCTTTTGAAATGAAAGTATGAAGAGAATGATTCGTTGATTGTTTAATTGCTCTTCCCTACTATTGAATTAGCCAGCATTTTATCTTTAACAGGAACAATTATAAAGAGAAACATTTGCCAGCTAATTTAAAGGTTAGCCACTATGGCATGACTAATGTCTATGGGAAAAGTAATCACCAAAGTGCTACATTGTTGCAATGAGTATTTATTTTTTCAGTGAATTCTTGGAATAGTTCACTCCTCCCTTTCTTCAATGAATTCATAGACATGTTTGACACAAAGTAGGAATTTGACTCAATAAATGTCAGTTTCCTGCTTTTGTTTTTGCCTGATAAAACATATCTTTTAGCAACAGCAATACTTACCATTCATTTAAAACATTGTTTTTAACAAAGAAGAGTTTTCTCTTTGATCATCAGCTTTTATATCCCAGTAACTTTCTTGCAGGGGCAGGTCTGGAGAGAGAAGCCAGAAGTACTGAGAATGGAAATCATACTCGAAGTCCTTTGTCACCCAACACCAACTGCGTCCCTGGGAGCTGAATCTGGGAAAAGTCTTCACTGCCTTTGAACAGTTACCCTCAGCACAGTCTGTCTGTGCTCTAGTCTTCAAGGCTTTCCATGTACTTTTTTTTTCCAAAAAATTAATTTTTTTTTGGCAAGCTTGAAGCAGCTAAGACTTTACACTTGTAATTCTTGTTTCCTAAATGCAATGCTGAAATTTTCAAGTTAAAATACTGATCGCCTGAAACCAGAAAGCCTTGTCAGCTTTGTATGGGTCACAGTGTTCTTACCATGATCATGTTATAGAAAAGCACTTAACACAGAGTCAGTGTTTCCCAAGCCAAAGCACAC
Source organism: Cuniculus paca (assembly GCA_004365215.1). Lineage (NCBI taxonomy): Eukaryota > Metazoa > Chordata > Mammalia > Rodentia > Cuniculidae > Cuniculus > Cuniculus paca. The sequence goes on from RJWT010041359.1 coordinate 6,446, forward strand.
ATCTGTGTTCCCAGGATGTCCTAATGCAGATGCCGTCTATTTCCAGCCAAGTGCTGTGGTCTGCCATGGGGTGTAATAAAGACCATTCAAAAGTACTATGAACTCAGGTTGGTATATGTGCTTCTCCACCGCTAGTAATGGTTCGTTTGTTTTCTGCAAATTGCTTATTGAATTTTGTGCATGTTATTTCTCTTTGAAGAGGCAAATTTACCATATGAAGAAAGAGAACACTATTTGTTCAGTATCTTGTTGTAACAATTCTGTCCCCTGACTCAATGTAGAGCCATATCTCAAACATTGTGCCATGATTGCCCTAGCAAGAACCCTGAATCAAAATCCTTTTATGATTTGTTTTTTAAATGAATTTCCAAAGGACTCTGAAGCATGGTGAAATTTGAGAATCATTGATTGAGAAAACATAAGCATAAAATGCTCTCCAAATAATATTGGTTCATTGAAATTGAAATTTTGTGTTTCTTTGAGATATGGTTAACTCATGGGTCTGTGGTGTCTGCCTCACTTTAGCATACAGTAAGAAGATATCCCTTGCTGCTATTCATGTTCTCCAGAATGACTTTACCTCCATTTCCAAGGTTTACCTCAGTTGGTCCCAAGGTATGTTGAAGAAAGATCATTCATTAGGTAACTTCAACCCCTCAAATACAAATAAATACTATTCTTATGCCTAGGAAAAGGAAGGCTCATACTAACTTACTGAATCAATGTCTCATATCCATGTGTTTCTTTCTATCTTCTCTCTTACCAAGAATTACTGAGCATCTATAATTACTAGAGTAGTCAGCAAAAGTACCACTGGAAATTCTAAGATGCATTAGACAGATTCTCAAAGAAAGTTATAAATTTCCAAATATGATGACACAAGTGGATGTGCTAGAGAGTACCAACATCAGCATTAAGGTGACTCTAATGTAAGCAGAGGGTGACATACATTACAGGCATGAATGCTACTGCAGGATAGGACAGGTCACACTTAAATCCTTACAGTCACATTTGGCATTAGATACTTTTTGTCTTAGATACTTTTTTTCATTGCTGAGACAAAATACCCAACTCCCAAAATTAAAGAAGGAAAAATTTATTTTAGCTCACTGCTTGTAGCGGTTTCAATCCATAATTGCCTGGTTCCAAGGCAGGGTGGCATGACAGAGAGGCATTGCAGGCGAGAGACAGTACATAGCAGGCACAAGGCAGCAAAAACACCAAGCAGCAACAATAGCAGCCTTCTTTCTGTCCCTTGTATTCGATCCAGGTGGGGCACCCTTAAGTCTAGTGTCGCAACATGAATCAATCACAGCATCATATCCTTAATCTCAGCATCATACACTGTGGATGCAGCCCCCTGTGGAAAGCCACACCTATGGTCAAATGAGGTTTTGAGGAGACAGCTAGACAAAAGCCATAACAGCATTGTAAACAACTACTTAAATCTGGGTACAAGAGATCTGGCGTGAGGGAAGGAACATTTTCAGTCTTTTGTCAGGGATGTGATTGTACTACCACTGAAGAATAGCTGAGTTGGTTTATAGCAGAAGCTCTTTTTCTGAATTCTATCATCCTGTTTCTACCTGGGTGTGAATCTGAGTTCGTGGTTTCCCCCAAGATGGCAGGGGTAACAGAAGATGGAAATGACCCTGGGCTGAACGTTTGCCCATCAGCATGGTTGAGCTCTTCTTAGCTTGGAAATCCAGGGCAAGAAGTGATCTATGTGGGCGGAGAAGGTCCGTCCAGTATCACCAAGAGTCCTCTTTTAACTCCTCCAATTTTTAGGTATGTTTTCATCAAACTTTTCAGATAGAAACTCCTCCATTTTAATTCTAAGACAAAACAAATAAATAGCAATATATCTCAAATGCGATATATCTATAATTTCTATCTCTATCTGTCTCTGTCTCTATCATCTCTATATCATACATATCTATATCAGTACATCCTTTTAGTTATCTCTTAGTTATAAATTATTTTTCAATTTCATTACAAAGCAATACTACATACTTATTGTAAAAAGTTTGAAAACGTCAATATAAAATTCCTAGTCAAAAGATCAGGATGATCCTTTTGAAATGGTATACACTGACTACTGGATGTTTCGGTTCTGGCATCTGGAGGGTTTAAAACTCTCACAACACCCAAGAAAGTCTTTGAGAAATCTTAGGTTTTTCATTCATAATAAAACTTGTACTGCTCGTTAAGCAGAGGGAATTATTCCTGTCTGCAAAATGAACTAAGTAATTAAGAGACCAGGCAGATTAATGGTTTGCAAACAAAAAGATCCAGGAGAGATCTCACTTTACTATGATTGATGGCCTCCAAGTGGAAAATAATAATAATATGCCTGTCAAGTGCTTAACAATCTTTAAAAAAATAGCCTTCTACTTTCCCATGAGTAAATGCCTTCCTTTTAAAATTATTTTATCAAATCATCTTATTTTTATTTTGGAATTTTTTAAGTGCTATGAAAAGATACATTTAATACAACCTCATTAGAGAAATCATAATCAGCAATCTAACTAAAGAACAATTGTGAGAGGAAGATTCTTTTCAGCAAGACAAAGAATAATGGCGAGTTTCTGATTTTCAAAGAAATTGCTTAGATAAGACACAAAAATGAATTGAGTGGGAAGGAAAAAAAACAAGTTACAAAATTTTGTCAAATTTCTTTCAAGTAAAAGAAAGTATATTACAGAGTTTAGCAGTGGAAATATCAGGCTGGAATTTTTGAGATTTGCAAATTGAGATTATAAAACTCTGTACATTTTCTTTATATTATGAACCTCAATATTTAAAACATTTTATTCAACTGGAGGGAAAAATTCAGTTGACTAAACCAAAATCTTAGTTTTTGCTCATTTTATGCCATGGATAAATCAATACAAACATTAAAATATAAAATATTAAAATTTAATATTAAAATTTAAGAAATGAAAAAACAAAACTCTCACTAACTTTGTGATTCCTTGATAGCTTGCTTCCTACTCATGAGTAAAATTTCCATGAAGATCAAAAATCATATAAAATTTATTTAAAATTATTATATCAAATCATGGTATTTTTAGTTTGGAATCTTTTAAGAGTGATGAAAAGATACTTTCATAAAATCTCTTTAAATAAAGCATTACTGCTACCTCTGATGAAGGAACAATTTAGGTATAGATTGTATATGCTAAGTAGAACTACACTTAGGTATGTAGGTAGCTTTCCAACTAATTTAGAGGAAATAATTGTGTTCTGTGAGTTATATTGTTTTAAGACTACCACAACTATTTAACATGCAGTAATAATAATGCACTTAAAAGAATTCCTCACAGAAGCAGAATTATTAATAAAGAAAAAGATTCAAATGAGCACTCCTAGAAAGTGTATATGTCTAGCTCTCCTCAGAAAGCACTTCATTAGGATATACGAATAAGCCTGTTCCTGAAAGAGTTGGAGAGGTATTAGGCTTGTGGGGAAGTGTTATTCTTCTGTGCTTGTCACAGAAATAAGGCTAACTGTTTTATAAATGAAATGTCAGTTTTCCACCCACAATTTTCTTATCTATAAAACAGAACTGTTATGTTTTGAAGACCTGTGTAGCTTTCTGTATTCTGTTTTGACATGCTGTATTGTGTTTGACTCTATTCTGTTTTCTTTTGTTTGTTTGTTTTTTTGTTCTGTTTTGTTTTGTTTTCTTCTATTCTCTTTAAAAATAAATTAAAAAACATATATGATATGTTAATAAAAAAGTAAATTTAATACATTAAAAAAAAACAGAACCATCTAGGGAGTAATTTCTATTTTCCTTGTCTTGGAACATTTTTCATCTTTTTCCTGATTGATATGTAAATTCTACCTACCTCTTATATACTATATTATTCTAATGAATGTAATTCTTCTACTAACATGGTGAAGAAAAGATGCCAAAGTGGTAGAATTTCTGTTGGAGCCTGGGTCCCTAAGGAAGGTGATGAAAATCATAGTCCTAAGAAGTCACTGGAGACGGGATGGAAAGCAAAGGATGGATGATATCAGTGGCAACCAAATGTAGCCCTGATCTTTGGAAAATGTTCCTTGGATATGAGGGATGACTGCATTCTTCTTCAAGAAACTTCTTATGAGAGAAGCAAGTGTAATACTGTGCCGATAGGGCTACCTAAGACCTGGCTTAAGCCAAAAGAAAGTTCTCTAAGCAGCCAATGTCACATGTGACTGAGTGATCTCAGAGTGAGGTCAGTCTGATTTATATTCATTTTCTCTCATATTACTACAGGACTTCTAAAGTCCAATGCATCTAAAATGGTAGGATGCTAACACAGCTACCACTCCGGGTTAGCAAATCCAATTAACATGCAGGACAACTTACTTCCGTTCTGTTGGTTGTCTCTTTATTATTTTATTCTAGTATGTGTGTCTCTTAACTTTACTGTCTTGCTCTTCTTTTGAAATTTAAATTCACATACTGTGATTTTCTCTTAACTCTTTTTAAAATGGCGTCATGTATTTTCTTCATGAATCTAGTATTTTCTATTATTTTTCAAGAAATGATAATTTGCGTTTTTATGTTTTTCTGCTTCATGCATTCTTATCTTACTTTGAGCCACTACAGAGACAGTGGTGTCTTTTGAGTGTTTGTCTTATTTGAAGAGTTCGAGGTTTTCCTCAAATGTCCATCTTCTTATGTCCTACATTTCTGATTTCTAGGGCAGTAAAGTTTTGCATCTGTATTACCAGCTGTGATAATGGGGGATTCCCAAATTGTTCATTTCCTTTTTCACCACAGAAAGTTTCTAGTCTTCTGCCTTGGACAGGGAGCATCAGTCAGTCACAATGGATGAAGAGAACTCCATTGTTGGCATGGGTGCTCAACGCATCCATGGCTTTCTCTAAACCAGGATCTTTCAGGTACAAATCCTACATGGAATAACTTCTCTGAAATTTCAGGGCTAAAGGCAAGGCCATGGCTTTGGTTGAACAGGGTGGCAGAGGGACCAGTCCCCGAGATTGTTCCATATACAAAGTACGAGCAATCCCTCTTTCTGTCTCCAGTGCCTTGCTCCACCTTGGACCACAACTTCTGTCTGCAGCTCTCACTTTTCCTGAGCTCTGTAGAGAGAATCATTTTGTTTCCTGTGGACATTATGTTTTAGCTCTATTAGGTCATTTATGATTCCAAGATCTTCTTTTTTATCTTCACAAATGTGCTCCCAGAACCCAGCATTGTTAGGTGAACTACAGCTTTCTTTTCCTTTGCATATTTACAACTTTTCTTACTTCATTTTCGCTAAGGTCATCTAAGGATGGCTAAGGCTTCTGCAGTGCTTGTATAGAGGCTCAGGTTTAAGTTTAGTAGTGTGCCTTGAAACAGAAAGGGAGGTTTACCAAAGACCTGAGCAGGGCCTCCTGAAATACTGTCCTGCTTGATGAAACTACTTCCTCCCATCTGATTTCCCAACACCAGAAGTTTCCTACCAATTCCATGTCTGAATATCCAGGCAACACCGATCTCAATTCCAGAGAAAAGAAGGGTTATGTTTCTTTTCCCCATATCCTAATTTCCTGTCTTGATATTACTCTCACTCCACATAGGAAGATATGATCTAGCAGCACAGTCCAGAAGTTACACAATCGTCTGACTGTTTTCACCACATGTCCCAGATTCTCAGTTATTTGGTATAAAGTTACACCACATGTGAGACATGGAAAACCTTGGATGTACTACTGCAAGCTTCATTTGGTTTCTCCTCAGCCTCTTCTTGGCAGGGATTTAGAAATCTTGAAGTCCAGGCTAAAGCAGAGCCTCCTTTGTCAAAGATAATTGAAAAAGACAAAGGGTAAGTGTGGTGGTCAATGCAGTAGAAGCAACACCAGTGACAGGATGGTAAATAAAGATCATTTCAGCTCAGG
>RJWT010041360.1:0-12334 GCA_004365215.1 Cuniculus paca
GTCCAAGCCTTCCTGGACCTTTACCAAAAGCCTGATCTTTGCCATAGAAATAAACCTTTCTTCAGTTCATGCTGCTGAAGACTTCCTCTTGTCAGCCTGTGCCTCCCGTAAGCAACCGCCTTACCAATCTGCACTACCAGTGCCCCCAGGGGATAAAGGCGTCCTCCTAAACTCACATCATACTATAGTCTGGTTCTGCCTACTTTAAGGCCCAGGACTCAGAGAATTCAACATCTAAGCCTGCTGGCAATCTGCCTCTTTGAGAAGTGGTAGACATGGATGGTAGCATTCAAGTTCAGATCCTCTTCCAGTCACAAATACCCAACAATGCAAAGAGAAACTAGGTAAATTCTTTGACAACCCTGAGCAGTTTTATACCTGACAATGTTTTCTTCTTTTGTTTTGTTTTGTTTTTAATCTGACTGGCAAGATGTCCAGTTCATCCTGTTTGCTTGCTGTATGGCAATAGGTAGAGAGGACTATAAGAGTTGCAAGATAGGCCAATGATGATGTTGTTTTGACTTAACCTGATAATAATTAGCAGGGTCCAAGTGGGGTTTAACACTGGGAGTGGAGAAACCAAATGGAGGTTTTGTTCCTTCAGGCCATCATAGCAGGTATGTGCAAAGGCATGCCCAAGCCTATAAATTATGATTAACTAAGAATCATCACTTATGGCTCTGATGAGAATCCAACAGCTTTCCAACACTGCCTTGAAGAGGCACTCTGTAAATACACTATTTAAACCTAGAGTCTAGGAAAGGCCAAAGTATTCTGGGTTCGTATTTTGTTACCAGCCAGCTCCAGACATTAGGAGGAAGCTCTAAAACTCCAAAGTGGCCCACAAGTTCGGATAAATCAGTTGGTTGATGTGGTTTACATGATCATTAACAACTGTGACTGGAAGACAAATGGCAGTTGAATAAGAAGAAAAGGCGGGCTAAAATCATGCTGGCTCTAACAGATGATGTTCATGAGAAAGCCCACAGAGCCAAGGAGAACCAAAGGAACGCAAAGTCTTAACAGCACAAAGAGCTTCAGTCCATGTTTTTCAGAAGTAAATGATCATCATCCTCTATTGTAGAAAGATCAATTGCCTTTCACTTAAATGAACCCAAGAGATTCACAAATTCCATGGACTCCTGCCCCATTTTCAATAAAGCATATCTTAGTTTCAAACAAATGTAAATTGTTTGCATTCTAACATAAATCACGAGATATCTAAACCCAACAGATGACACGAATAGACATCTTAGATCACCCATCATGAGGGTACCCCCAAGTACACATAAAACCCCTAAACCCTGAGCATAATATACCTCTCTCTTAAGGGCCCCATGTACATTTTAAATTCTGCCTCATGAACCTTTTTGTGCCTTATTAACATGTCTTCAAAATCTTTACACTGACAGAAGTCAATGAACTTACAATTTGTCCCATGAGCCAGGTTACTCAAGCTTCCCCATCTCCTTTTGAAGGACATGCTTAGATTCTGCATGATGATAGAAGTTCAGAAATACACAATGATATAAACTATATTAATTATGTATTGGAAATCTGAAAACCTAGGCAAAAGTAAGTAAATTCCTGAGTATATGAAACATACTAAAATTTAATACAGATAAAACAGGAAATCTAAGCACACCAGTGATGTATGAGATGGAAGCAGCTATTTAATAACTCCCATTTAAAAATCCTCCACATCTCATTGTTTTACAGTTAAATTCAACATATAGAGAAGACTTCATGCCAGTCTTTCTGGAACTGTTTAAAAAATTAGCATACAAAGAATGTTATTAACCTCTTTATGTGGCTAGGATTACCCTTTAACAATACCATCCACAGACACATTATCTGATTAACATAGATGCAAAAATTTTCAATAAAATAACTACTAAAGAAAATTCAACAGTATACCAAAAAGATCATAGACCAGATCAGGTGAGATTCACCATAAGGACACAAGGATAGTTCAACATACTTAAATCAGTAAATATGATGCAGCACATAAACAGAATAAAGCACAAACCACACTGCAGTGAGCACACGTGATATGATTTAACATCTCTGTATGATAAAAAAATGCAACAAATTAGATATATAGGTGTGTACTGCAAGTTAGTAAAAACTATATGTGAAAAAATCACAGCCAACCAACATCTTGCTGAATGAGGAAAAACACATTTTGCTCTAAGATTGGGAATAAGACAAAGCTGTGCACTTTCACTACTCTTACGTAATATAGCACTAAGCAGGAGTCATTAAGCAAGAGAGAAAAACTACAGGGATTCAAATCGAAAAGGTAAATTAATTATACTCAGAGAGGACATGATTTTTATTGTCTGACAAATCCTCCTGTTTTCTTTCCTCCTTCACTTTAATCGGATTCTATCCTGCTCTGACCTTTCACTTCTTTCTCATTATTCCTCATTTATTACAATGTCTGCTTTGTTCTCTTTTCTCCCCTCTTTTACATCATTTCTGCCATCCTTTCCTCCTTGATGTTTTATTTCACTTTTGGTGTATTCTGTCATTTTTGTTTTATTACTCTTCAACTATTAAGTGTATATTATACTGTCTATAATCATTTAGTGTGATGTCTAGAATGCGTTCAAATATCCGTGGGATTGCCTTGGCTGTTTCTTCCTTATGAGCACTGCAGCAGATTTATCCAAGAACAAGTATGCTAGGAAGGTACTACATCACTGAGCAACAATTAAAAGATACACACAGGCAAGATGAATCAAAGAAAAGGACTCAATTATAGGTTGCCTTCAAGAAATACACCTCACCCACAAAAACATATACAGACTGAAAACGAGAGCATGAAAAATGACCTTTAATGTAAGTGAAATTGAAAACCAGGAAAAAGAAGCCATAAACTTCAAGCCACAATTAGTTAGAAGAGATAATGAAGGATGCTACATGTTGATAAATGGAGCAATACATCAAGAAAAAAAATATATATAAAGCATCAGCTACCAAATTTTATTACACAAACAGCACTTTACTTAAAGGATAGATAGGTACCACAACAAAAAAAGTGAGTGACTTCAATAAACCACGCAAAAATAGATAGGTCATCTAGACCAAAATAAATGAATAAATAAATATAAAAAGATAAAAAAAACCAAAATCAAGAAACATCAGAGCTAAACTAACCTGCAGATTATTGAGATTTAGCAGATATTTACAGAGTTACATCCAACAACAGAGGAAAACACATTGTTTTCAAAAGCTAATGAAACTTTCTGCAATATAGACCATACTATGGCCCATAAAGCAAATCTTAAAAAACACAAAAAACTTCAAATAATCTCAGACATCTCATCAAATCAAAACTGGATAAAATTAGAAATCAACAAGAGTATAAAATACAAAATCAGTATAAAACATTCAAATGATCACTGAATTACTGAAGAAATCAGGGTTATTTTAAAATTCTTAGAATCGATGATAGAAACACAATATACAAGGATATGTGAGGTGAATTGTGGACAGTTCTTAGATACAAGTTTGTAACTATAAATGCCTACATAACTAGGCATCTCAGGGTCTCAGATAAACAAAAACAAAACACACAGAAAACCAACAGAAAGGAAAAAATAATAATTACAGCTGAAATAAATCAAATGGAGACTAAGAGTACCACACAAAAGACCAATGAAATGAAGAGTTAGTTCTTTGGAAAGATAAATAATACTGACAAACCCTTATCCAAACAAATGAAAAAAGAGAAAAACCTGAATTAATAAAATCAGAATTAAAAATGGTGATGTTAAAACAGATAACAATGAAATCTGAAAGATTACTAGACATTATCTTGAAATTGTATATTGCAATATTATAAAATCCAGCAAAGATGGATAAATTTTGATACATATGACCCATCAGAATAGAGATAATGCTTAAAAGCCTACATGAATAAAAACTGATGAGATTAAAGCATTAATATAAAGTCTCCAAAGAAGTAAAGTCCAGGATCAAGTAGATTTATTGTTAAATTTTACCAGAGTTTTAAAGAACACCAATGCTCTTTAAACTATTCCATGAAGTAGAAAGTAAAAAAATCCTTTCTAATTAAGTCTTATCCTGGTACCAAAACAGGGTAAAACAACACAAATGGTCCTCAACCGAGCAATGGAAAAAAAGATGATTTTTTAAACTATCCTGGAGTACTGCTCAGTCATAAAGAAGGATAAACTGGAGGATTTTATAAGTAAATCAATGCAACCCAAGACCATACTTAGAAACACTTATGTGTAAATATCATTGTTTGTTTCACTAGTGTGAGAAACAGAATGAGTAAAGATCCAAAATGTGCAACAGATATTGTGAACTGGAAGACATTGTTGAAAGGAAAAGACAAACTATGTTGGGGAAGGGAGAAAGAAAGGGAAAAAGAAAAATATATAGATATACAGAAGATAATTATACAGCTGGTTTCTCTTCATTGAAAAGAAAAGTTTGTGCGAGTATTGTTTGGAGAAGATGTCATTCGAATATCTTGTACTCGAATTAGTACTCTGAAGACAACAATATGTAATGTATTAATTATTGTAACTGTCCTCCTAACCTGTTTTGAAACTCTGTTTTCATTATTTCCATCTTTTTCTCTTTAAAACAAATAAAGTAAAATACAGGGTTAAGTCCCAACACAAAAACAATGCTATGCACCAATACACCTCATACACATAGATGAAAAAATCTTCAATAAGATTCTTGCAAACGGTATTCAAAAACAAAGCCCACTGAAAGGAATATGCACATAGGCAGAAGTGCCTGCTTAAGGTCTTATGGTCTGGGATCCATCCAAAGATAGCCCAGAGAGCCAAACAGCTTGTGACAAGTTCCAGGTACCCACCTGAGAATCTGGGGCATGTCACCTTTTAAAAAGAGACAGTAAAAAAGTCTAGGGAGAATTGGTCTTTCCAGAGCCCTCTGCCCCCGCTTTGAGGCCACATTCTGCTTTCAGCATTTTCCTCCTTACTAATAAAGTGTCTTCTCTTCTTAAGCTCTAGTCCAGTAGTTCTTCACTGGTGCTAAGTTTATGATCTCAGCTAGCTGATGATCATCACAGTGGTCCCTACTTCTGATGTGATAAAATGGTGATAGGAGAAATACGCACCCACATCTTCATCTCACCCTGGCGGAACATCAACTCAAAATGGATCAAAGACCTGAATCCAAAATGGATCAAATACATAAAACTTCTACAAGAAAACATTGAGAAAATACTTGATATTGTACACATAGGCAAAAATCTCTGGAATTAACCTCCAGTAATGGGAAATAATAGCGGGACTCAACAGATGTGAATATATTAAATTTAAAATTTTCTGTACAACGAAGGTAACAATAATAGAGTGAAGAGGTAGTCTACAAAACAGAATGTACCAGAAAAAAGAACAGAGGTATTTTTTTCTGGAAGAAAGGACATTAGCCTTACCTGCATCCATCGGGAGCTAAGAATCTTAACATTTTCATTTAATCGCTTCATCAGTGTGAGAAAATTTTGATCTTTGTAATCATTTCGATTCTGGAAAACAATGGAGCAGATCACATTGCAGGGAGCACAGCCCAGGATAAAGGTGGGGTCACAGGGTAATCCTAAAGAATTGGAAAGAGTTTTAGAATATGACTAAAGCATATACATAAAATGCTGTCTTTACAAACAGCTAGAGTTACTTTAGAAATTTTCAGCAATATCTATCTACAAATTCTTATATTAAGTGTTCGCTCAGCATGAATAAATCAAACATGTCACTTTTAACTTAAATCCAAGTTGGCCATTATATCTCAGCTAGCAAAGTATCAGATTTATACATACTCAGTTCACATCTACTGCCTTAATTTGCACCCCTTTACCAAGCTGTCTGATCTTTTGGAAGGAAAGTGAAGACTTTTTAAAACTTAATAATTCAACTATTTACAGCAGAATCACATTTGTCCACAAAGTCCGAATGTTATACTGTACTGGCTGAAAGGAAAAGAATAATAAGAATCTGAAAATTACACATATAAAGAATAAATGAAGTATTCTGAAAACAGGAGTTCAAAAGCCTAGAAAATGATGGAAAACATTAATGCCCGATATAAGAAACAAATGGAAGACAAGAAACAATTATTCAGCAGATTGAAAATTCCATTGAAAGTATATGCAACATATCAAGCAAAAGCAAAGGTACAATATCAGATCTAGAAGACAGGATCATGGTTAGTAATCACAAAAAGAAAAATCTCTTAAAAATAGCAAGGGAGCATGAAAAAAAATCCAACATCTGTAAGATTACACAAAGGAGAACAACATAAGACTGATTGGAGTCAATGAGAAAGCCAGAGATAGCACAAATGCCATAAAGAAAACCTCTTCACAAAAGTAATGCCAGAAAACTCCCCAAACATAGATAAAGAATTTGACACACAAATAAGCGAGTCATACGGAACTCAAAATAGTCATGACCAAAACAAATCTATATCACAGCATATAATAATCAAGATTCCAGAAATTCAACAGAAAAACAAAATATTAAAAGTGGTTAGAAAAAAGAAATAAATCACCTATAAAGAAAACCCATCAGAATCACAGCAGATTTCTCTACTCCTCAAGTCCAGGAGACCTTGGAGTGAAGTATTGCAAGTGCTTAAAGAAAATAAACTCCAATCGAGATTGATATGCCCTGCAAAAATATCTTTCAAAATCAATGGAGAAATGAGAAACTTTCATGAGAAAGAATAATTAAAGAAATTCATGACCACCAAACCATCTCTGCAAAATGCTCTGAAGGATATTTTAGAAAGAGATAAGGCTCAAAAACTAGCATTGCAGGTTCCATTTGACACAGTTATTCCCCTTCTGGGTATCTTCACAGAAGAATTAAAAACATCATTCCACAGTAATATATGTGCACTCATGTTTATAGCAACACAATTTGTAACTCTTGGAAACAACCCAAATGCCAATCAACCAGAACATGATAAAAAGAGATGTGGCATTTTTATACAGTGTAGTACTACCCAGCCATAAAGAGGGATAAACTTGAGACATTTATAGGTAAGTATATGCAACTTGAGACTATATTCATAAATGAAATAAATCAGACTTGCATGTGTAAACATCATGTTGTCTCCTTAGTGTAAGAAACTAAGAGGAAGGACTATGGTTGTGCTCATCATCTGTTGTAGCATTCATGAATGGAAGCAAAATTTTTCCAAAAGCTTCTGTTTAGGAACCAGATTGTTTGCAAACAAAAGTGTTTGTGAATCAAGCTATTACAGTATTCAGGATTTCTGATTTGGAAGCAAATGAAACAAATTGTGGACAAAATAATATTAAAAGACATTTTATACATACACTAAGGCATGGTCACTCCTGTACACCTAACATAGATACACAAATACTCCTTGTCTCTCTGCTTCAAATCATCCCTCCTCAGTATAAAGACTGAGAGTCACTACAAATAGCAGAATCTCTTCTACATCTGAAATTTCAAAGGTCCTCCAGAGAGAAGAGAGCAGTATCTCAAAGTCAGTGACAAGAGGCACCCACCATTGGTTTTTCTCAGCTCCTCTACAAGACAGCGGGCTTCCTCCTGAACACGGTCCTCGATGCTCCTCTTCCCCATCCCAAAATTCCGCAAGGTCATGAGAGAGAAGCGCCGGGTCTCTTTCCATATCTTTCCATTACTAAGAATAATGCCTAAATGAAAGGGAGACGAAAAGGAAAAGTATTCTAGAAAAGAAAAAGAGAGCTGAGCTGTGGCAGCTACAAGACGGCTAAGCTCCACCTGAGGAGCTCTGCCAGTGTCTGTTCTGGTCATTTGTGTCCCATGACCTCTGTGCAAGACAAGCACATGCGCACTTACCAAGAGTTTCACCCACTCTTTCAAAAATCGGAGAACTACCCCTTCCAGCAAATTCCTCCCCGCGATCAACCAAGGCTTCCTTCACAGCTTCATATCCATGCAGCACCACAATGGGCTTCCTGCCCAAATACAGGGTGAATACAGGGCCATAGACTTTTGACAACTGGAAGGTTGAAATGAAATGCATATTGAAAACTATCTGTCTGTATTTCCTCTATATACAGTGCCTGATTCTAAGTGATATTACTGTGATATTTTAGATGTTTTTTTTGTAGCACACACAGTTTCAAATGTTTCTGAATTTCATATATTATTATCATGCTAATTTTCATAGTCTCTAATTATATATGACCTATGATTTGCTATGTAATGGCCTATTCAGTTGCTGACACTGAATTCTCACATCAACACTTCCATCAGTTTCATTTGACTTGTTTTCCAAGGAAAGAAACAGAGTTCAGAAAATTCCTAATTATTTTGCAGTATTCCACAGCTAAAACATAGAAGGCTCAAAATCTACATAAAACTTCAAATTTTATGGAAATTCTGGCTGACACAGAGGTAGCATGGTACATAACTTGTAAAAGTAAAATCTTTAATCACAGACAAATCCCTTACTATTGACGTCAAGCCAAATATAATAACAAATAGTTATAAAACAAGAAAAGAAGTACTCTAACTTCTGCAACTGTGTAATTTGATTCCACCATATAAGGACATAAATATTTCTCTACACAGTGTATCACTTCATCTCACTACTTCTGACAATGACAAACTGAAAAAGGCAACAGACACATCAAAGTTTACAAAGAGTGGCTTGTTTTACAATCATTTGTTTTAATTGTGTGCCTTTAGAAATACTTTTTCTTTAAAAACACATGCATTTACTTTCTTTGTAAGTAACTAAAAGAAAATCAAGCATACTTACTTTGGTTAAAGATTTGCTGATGTCCTTAAAATCTATCTTGAAGACATTTCCAATAATTGGAAGAGGAGTGGGGCCAGGAGGAAGCTTTCCTCTCCCAGAGCTCCGTCTCCAAAGGGAAATTAAAAGCAGGGAGGAGAGACAGAGAACCAGGACCACAACTGCATCCATTGTGCCAGCTCTTCTTACTGAGACAGCAGTGAGCTTTCAATGGAATGATTTTGTAATGTCCCCACCTTATTGATCATGCACTCTTTTGACATGTAAGTGACAAAACAGCCAGATGTATTTTTTTTTGACACCAGGAATTGAACTTAGGACACTGCACTTTCCATAAAGGTTTTTTGCCAGTGAGCCATATCCCCAACCCTAGATGTACTTTAATCTCTTCTTTGAGTAGACTTTGTCTCAATGATAAACATTCAATAAAAATGTTCTTCACCCTTGTTCTCTGTTTCCCAGTTCCTTTCCAGGAGATTGTTTATATGTTGGTGACAATGCACTGATGATTAGAAAAAATTCAGATGTTTACAATGTGCAGATATGGTTTGGTAATGTTTGAATGATGCAAGAAAATTATTCAAAATTCTGCATTTTTAGAATAATGACCAGTCAGCATTCAAGAAATGCAAATTAAAACAACACTGAGATATCATCTCACTCCAGAAAGAAGGACTATCATCAAGAAATCAACCAATAACAAATGTTGGCTGGCTGTGGTTAAAAAGGAACTCTTCCTATTGTTGGTGGGAGTGTACACTGCTACAAGCACTGTGGAAATCAGTGTGGAGATTACTCAAAAAACTAGGATTAGAGATTTCATTCAACCCAGCTATTCCCCTTCTGGGTATTTTCTCAGAAGAATTCCTTGAAAACATTATTCCAGAGTGACATATGTGCACCCATGTTTGTAGTTGCACAATTTGTAATAGCCAGATCTTAGAAACAACGCAAATGCCCATCAACTGAGGAATGGATTAAAAAAACATGTGGTGTTTTCATGTAATGAAATATTAACCATAAAGAAGGATAAACTTGAGACTTTTATAGGTAGACAGATGCAACTAGCAGCCATACTCATAAGTGAAATAAATCAAACTTCCATGTGTAAACACTGTACTGTCTTGTTAGTGTAAGAATCTGAAGGAATAAATAAGATCTAAAAGTTATAATAGATTTAGTAAAAGGGAAAGAAACTGCTCATAGGCCAATTATATTCTTTGATTATTTTGCATGCCTGTATCTGGTAACCTGAGCAACCTTTCTGAAGATAACAATATGCAATATAACAGCTATTGTTAAATTTCTAACATCTTGGTTTCAAATCCTACATCACCACTGTTATTCTTGTTGCTGTTGTTGTTGTTTTGTTTGTTTATTTGCTTCTTGGCTTTCCTGGTTTTTTTCCTTTTAAAATAAAAAAAAAGGATAATGACCAGTTGGGCATTTATTGCCTTTGAAGAATATGAGTTTGGAACACTCTATCACCTGTATTTTTAAAAAGACAGACACTAGGAGACTTTGTTCTTGGCAATGAAGCTTTTCAACTATATAATATCCTCTGCTAACATTATCTGTCCCTAAACACAAAATACCTAACATGTCTCATACATCTTCAATGAAAAAAGCTATCTTGTCTTTACCTAAATAAAGTTGCACGTACTTCAAAGTAAATACTAAAATACAGAACACAGAAATTGATTTTCTAAAATTTTACATACAGAACAGGAGACTGGGAACATAGGAGAGCTGTCAGCCTCATATAACACATAGATGAAAGAAATGGGGTTTGAATGACATCTTCAGGTGCCCAATGTACCTCTCCACACCTTCCTGAACAATTTTGGAACAACAAAACAAACTTCAAACATTAGATACTCTGAATGGACATCAACCTAACTTCATAAGGCAATAGGTTGTCCATTAAAGACTAGCTCCTAACTTCATTCCAAAGACAACATAGCAAATATTCAAGACAGGAATCCAGATAGGTTCCTCTTTTCCCTGTCATTCCAGAGTGGAAACTTGATCAGCACAAATGAAAGACCAAGTTTCACAGAAGTAAGTAAAGAGGACTCAATAAATCATGGCTTCTCCCATGTTGCAGCCAGCTCTCAAAAAACCAATTCTGTTGAATTTTATCTGTCATCACCATAAGTAAAAAGTGAAATGAGGCAGACCATGTGGGACCCAGGAAGAGAAAGAGTCAGTGCCTCCTGTTAGTCTACCGGCATGCAGGCTGAAAATCACCAAACCCTGTCACCCCATAAGCCACCAGCTACTTTGGAGGTCAGCCTGAGCTGATAGTAATTGAGGTATAAAAAACACCTGAAGGATTGTATTGTCAGGTTGAATTTACAGGCATGGGGTTGACAGGCTGAGCATGTATAGGAAGGATAACAGTATGCAATACAGTAAATATGGGAGGTTTTTTTCTGTCTTGTTTTCAAAGTCTAATAATGTTCTCACTGTTTTGTTTTATTCTTATTAATTTTTTTCTTTACTCAATATTCTGTTTTGATTGGCTTTATTCTGTTTTGTTTTGGTCTGATTTTGCTGTAACTGATGGAATGGAAAACTACTGTAAAGATAACAAGATATACTATAGTAGCCATTGTTGTTTTCCCATTACCATGCTTTGATATTCTGTACGAGTTCAACTGCTGTGTTTTGACTGGATTTGTTCTGTTTTGTTTTGTTGGGTTTTACTATCTTTAAAATTAAAAAAAATGAAATGATGAGTAGCATGGAAGGAACAGTAGAGATAAAATTGCAATTGTCAGTGCAGTAAAGGATGAGAGCAAAAGGAATCATACCAAAATTCCAGCAAGATGACAATACGCTCCCCTAAATGACAGGAACAGTTATCCATGAGGTTTCAATTATTAATGGAATGATCTATGTTACTATATTACTAATGTCAATGCTTTACCAATGGGATATTTTGTAAAAATAACACCACTTTTCTTCTAAATTGACTAGTAAAGTTATTTCTGATATATTTTAGCAAGAAAAACTGTCTCATGGAGACATTGTTACATAATTTTGACTAGTCATGTTTAGAAGGAAACTTAAAATTTGCCAAGAATTTTTGCAGTAACAATATTCTTTTGACTAAAATAAAATTATTCCTATAGTAAAGCAAGGAAAGTGGGCCTTGGAGGTTCACTTTCATGACCAAGGATACACAGTACTTGGAAAACCTGATGTTGATACCCACATAACCTGCATCTCGCACCCTTCCTTGCAAGTACAATATCCACATCTTCTACTTTGCTGACAGGAATGTAAATTAGAATAGTTATCAGGAAGAACAGTATAAAAATTCCTCATAAAACAAAGAATTATATATTTATATCATTATATGGTTCACCAATCTTACTTCTGAGTATATATGAAACAATGAAATCAACATGCCATGGTGATGAGCTTATTTCATGAGCACATTTATGGTGGCACTGCATCCAGTTGCTAAGACTTGGAATTTTCCTAACAGTCTGTCAACAGATGAATGGACAAAGAAAATGTGGGATATATAAAGAGC
>RJWT010041361.1:0-12335 GCA_004365215.1 Cuniculus paca
AAAAAATAACAAGTGTCTGTAGCCAAAGTGTTCCAATGAGGTAACTTACATTCCTCTGTGTGTCCTGAGTCAGATAACACAGTGCTTAGTCATGAGGTTTACTCCACGACTGCTGAGTTCAGTCCTCATACCACTGAAAAAGATGATAAAGAAGGTGGTAAAATATGGTTTTGTGGAGCAGAAAAGTATAGTCTTAGAGGAAGGACCTCGTAAGAATACTAAAAGGCAGTGCAAGAATTGGGAACAAAATTCAAATAAGGAGGTGAAGAAAAAAGGGATAGAGTGAGACAGACTATTGTAGGAGCCATGAATAATTTTGTGGAGATTACTGTTGGGATGTTTGGGCAAGGACATACTGAAAGAAACTGAAGATGGGAATTCATTCTAGAAAGTCTGTTACGATGGGAAAAGGTACACATGAACAGAGTGCAAAGTGTAAAGCAGACCTAACAGTTTGAATCATGGGAATTGGAGAGAAGGGAGAAAAATTCAGAATCTCAGATTGGATTTGCACAAATCCTTGTGATTGGTGATTTTAACGGGAACTGCACTACAGGAGGGATATTTAGTTTTAATTGCAGTTATAGTCCATAAGGCAGAGTCTAAGCCGCCCGAGAGATAGAACAAGGTATGAGGCTAACAGGATTCACAGGCGTGGCACGCTAGACAGCGTTCTATTCTGTTGAATACCTTCATTTAAAGGCAAGAAAGACACTGAGAAAAAGATCGTTAGACCTGTAACAGACAACAAAGGGAAACTCCGGGTCTTTCCTAAAAATGGAGAGGGATGGGAACATCAAATGGCCCAAGTTAGATATGAATAGGAACACATGGCTAAGACTCAAGAGTACGGTACTTTGGAGCCAGAAATTGAATTTCCCACTGCCATAAAGAAAGGAATCAGGGAAAAATGTCTCATCCCTGTGAAGATGTCTCTTGTTTCTCCAAAGGCACAGTGAATTGTTTCAGGGTAGTAATCCCACATTTTTTCTATTTGGCAATAATCTATCTAAATAAAATTAACTTTTGATTTCACATATTAAGTAATAATAAAGAAATGCTGAAATAACTTGACTCATTTATAATATGAAAGTATAAAAAGCACTTAAATATTTTCTTCTCATATAATTGCGAATATTATGTCACTTTACAGATAAAAAAATAAGATGATTATCTTATATAGCAAAAGAACTGAACCATGGTATGCCCAGATACATGGGTAGACATTATGTCTAATTCTGTCTGTGAAGGTCTTTCTGGAAAAGTTTAGAATTTGAGCTGGTGAAGTGAATGAAGCAGGTTGCCTTCCTTAATCCTCTACACCTTAATATGGGTGGGCACCATGTAATCTCCTGAGAGCCTAATAGAACAATAAGATCTGGCAGAAGGATGTGAATTTGTATACTCTGTGCTTGAAGGCTTGTCTGGAACACTGATCTTCCCGCTTTCTTCCTCCTAGTTCTATGGTCTCCAGACTGGTTCTTTAGCTCAAGCATTTAAATTATACCACTTGTCTTTGTTGTAGGTCCCTAGGTTGCAGCAAACTTTTTCTCCCCACCCCCTCTCTCTCTTTATCCCATCCTATTGCATTCCACTGTATGTCCATTGCATACATACTTTATGAGAATCAAAATCTAATATTTTTTTATTTGTTCACTTATTTTTTCATTTTTTGAATCTTTATTTTGTCACATGTAACAGAACAGGTGGGTACATGTGGATATATTTGCGTTATATATATACAACATGTGTGTACACATACACACACATGCGTACACACACATACACACTATGGGTTCTATTGCTTGTTTCTCTGGATAATTTTGAATAATATACTGTATTAACTGTACAAAGTTTAAGTTACTTACTGATAAAAGTATGACATGAAAGGGCTGGGGATTTAGCTCAGTGGCCTAAGCGCCTGCCTGGCAAGTGCAAGGTCATGAGTTTGATCCCCTGTGCTACAAAAAAAAAAAAAATTCTGTCAAAAGTATCACACAGTAAGGGACAAAGACAAAACATTCACACATAACCACAAATATATTTAATTTAAATGTAGTATTCCTTTAACCACTATGCTAAATAGCTAAGTTAAAAGTTACATAAATTATTGTCATTGAAATTATTGTTAGAAATAACATGGTACTTAATATAGGTGTGAATACTCTGAATGTTTGACTACTTCATTAAAAAATTGTGATCATATGATTTTGTGTACCTAAGAGAATTGTTTTTTATATAACTTCTGAGTTCACCACAAAAGTGCAATCTTATAAGAATTTGTGATTATATAGTAATATCAGATAAATATCTTCAAATTAAATATATATTAAAATATGTATTTGTATGTGAGGATGGCAAATTATATTTAACAAGGATTTTTGTATTTGAGTCTAAGCCTAGTGAAACGTAAGGGTTTGCTGAGTCAAGGATATATACTCAAATCATGATAATTCAGTCTAATATAAGTTTAAATTTCAGAATATCATTCACTTCTACATTTTCAACTCCAGAATTTTCTAAGGAGGAAAAATCAAATTGAGATTATTAGATGTTTATAAAAGACAGCTTGTTAAAGAGATAAGGAATTTTGCAAGAGATGTAGAGTATTCATTAAACATTCCCATTGTTACATTCTTAATGTTTTCTGAAGAATACCTGACAGCTCTGTTGATGTAGCCCACTGGACTCTTTCTTTATATATCCTTTTGTCCATCCATTTTTCAGATTTAATATATGCCAATTACATACATTATTTGCTGAAAACTAAAACTCAGAGTTTTTATTTGTCATTTTATTTATCCACTTGTTGAATGCTCACTTATGCTAGAAAATAGAGGACAGCAATGATGAGATCTACAAATTTGCTTTGAATATTGATTAGCTTTTGATATTCCTGTCTGTAGTTCTTAGAGAGCTCTGAAGGGACAACCAATATGGTAACTCAATTTCCTGCTTTCACTTTGCCCTTGGAATATAGAAACCACTTGTTGTGCTGCTAATTCCAGACATGGCCTCAGAACTGTGCCAAGAACAACGCCCCAAGCAGCCACTATCAATTGATGAGAGTTGTCACATGAGATGAAATCTATTTGCCGTGATTATGCTGACAGACTGTATCACTCTGCTGGAAGGAAGAAAATAAGGGGGAATGTAGCAATAGCTCATGCTGAAAGCAACAGTAAATTAATGTAACAGTAAAAGGAATATGTGTAATACTTGAGATAAAATTTAATTTGATTTTCACCTTTCAAATGATCTATGAGTTTTCTAATATTCTTGTTAACTACTCTGTGAAATACTTAACTATTTTAGTTATAGTTTCATCCCATTATATGTAACTTTGGTTTGCTGCTTCTTTTATGATTTTAATGATTGTATTACTGTTGTTTATTCTTTTAATGTGCTTTTTTACATTTTGTTTTGTCATGATTGGACACTTCAGGAATTAAAAGCTAAGCTGTTGACAGACTTCAAAAAATATAAATTTTATATGGGATAATTGTATGATCAACATCTGCTTTTAAATGGTTCCAAAAATAAGGTCGCCTTAGTTATTTTTCTCATTACTGAGACAAAATACCCAATACCTCACATTAAAGAAGGAAAGATTTATTTGGCTCACAGTTTGTAGAGGTCTCAGTCCATAATTGGCTGGCTCCAAGGCAGGGTAGCCAAGACAGGAACTGCAGAGGAGAAACAGTTCATGGTAGCCAGAAAGAGGCAAAACAAGCAAGGAAAGACTAGAGCTCCTTCTCCCCCTTATGTCTTATCCAGGTTACTGAGGACAGGTAGCATTGACACCCTTAATCCTAGTGTTCTTGCTCCTAGCATTGCACCATGAATCAATTCCTTGGTCACACACTCTAGATCTGGCAAATTTTGAAGAAGCCCTACCTATACTCATATGAGGTTTTGGCGGGACATCTACACACAAGCCCTAAAAAAGACAAACATGGCCAGTATTATTTCCTGCAAATATATTTATGGAAAAAATTTATACTCAGGACCTTTAGCATCATGCATACTCACCCTTCAATGTGTATATTTGTAATTAATAAGATAAAAAAGGTTTTATTGCTGGCTGCCCTCTCAGGGGGCTCAAGGATAGCCATTACTTGCTTGAAGTCTCTGGTCTATTGACCCTTCATGTACGCTGAACAAGGTATATTAATTTGTGGGTCTATTATACATAAAATATAATTTGCATTTCTTTAACAGATAATTGAGCTACTCTAAACCATATCCTGTCCTGCAAGCAAAAACGGATCTCCCAACCCACCAAGGGATGAGTAAAGAAAATTTCTGTTAAAATGCAAGATTCTAAGAAGGAGGCTAAAGTTATCTGCATTTCATAGGAGGCAAATTAGGAAAGGAGTTACTGTAGGGTATGAGACATTTTATAAGGGGAATTTGTGAGAGAAAATAGTTTTTTCTTTCTGTCCTAGACATTAAACCCAAGGTGTTTTGTATACTAACCAAGCACTCTATGGCTGAGCCATATTCCAAGGCTTAGGGGAAAAATCTGAGCACATAAAATTCAATATATCAATGATAGAGAAACTACCATGGAGGAACCACATCTCCGTTATAAAGAAAAGTTTATTGGAAAGGCCAATTTACTTCTACCCTCAATCACATGGAAAGACAATAGAATTCAGACTCCTTACTCACATTTGTTTTTAGTAGATCCTCACCTCCTCTACGCTGGCTCCCATTGTCTCATTCTGGATGAATAAGAGAATATCTGATGCTGAAGTTTCTGTTTATTCTCCGCAAATTAACCCCAGGAGTGAAGAAGATAGGAGTCCAATAAATGTGTACTCATTTTGTGAATGGTCTCTTCTTACTGGCAAGGTTAAAAATTCTATATCTGGATGACGATTTCCCTGCCAATGGTAAACTGTTGAGTTTTTCTTCAACATCTTAATGATTTTTATATATAATTTTTGTCATTTAATTAAAACAAGACTCCCCAGATGTGATGGTAATTAAAGCATGCCAGCTAAAAGATCCTGCATGCTCATGATGTGTGAGCTATGCCCCTTTACCTTGTCTAGAGTCTGGGAAGAAGTTAAAAATTAAACAAAATGAGCAGAAGTGGGACTTTGCTAGTTCTCCTGTATGTCCTTTTGGAAACTGGCAGCTTCCACTTTCTGGGAATGCTTGGGTGGAAATTTTCCCTGTTGGAACTCATCCACCTCACTAGAAGCAACCTTTCCGTGTGGAATGACTAGAAATCAATGTTCTAGTGTTCAATGTCAGAAGAGATCTTAGTCAACAACCAAAAGCAACTTCCTGTCATGTAAGAGAGATAGTTTAGGCTACCCTGATGAAGCCCAAGCGACATCTGACTGCCCAGTAGAATTTTGAGTCAGCTTATGTTACATAATAAACTATTATTGTAAGCTACTATTTTTCAACTATTTGTTACATGGAATTAGAAAACTAGAAGTTCAAGTACAAATTAAACAAGAGAATAACCAAATTCCCCATTAAATCAAGTTTTATCTTTCCTTGATTATATTTTGTTAAATTTATATTTAATTTATAGATAAGAATATAAAAATATGTCCATACTGATAGGGTACTGTGTTGTTTCAATACATATACACACATTGTACTACATTTAAAAGTAAACATATCTGTCTTCTCAAATTGCTTCATAAAGAAAACATTGAAAATCTTTTCTTCTACCTTCGTGAAATATACAATACATATTTGTAATCAATACTCACACTACTGTGGAACATAGTGCCAGAATTTCTCACTCTTGTCTAACTGAAGCTCAAGACCCATTAATCCATCTCTCCCTATCTACCCTCTTCATTACTCTCCACAGCATCTGCACACCACCATTCTGCTCTCAGCTTTTTTGAAATTTGCTTTTTCTGATTCCGCATATGAATGAGATTATACTTGTCTTTCTATGCCTGGCTTATTTCACTTAACATGATGATCTCCAGTTCCATCCATGCTGTTGCTAATGACAGAACTTCATTTTTTTCTTATAGATTAATGTATCTCATTGTTATGTATACCACACTTTTTATCCATTTACCAGTGGAACAAGTTATTTCATTTCTTGGTTACAGTGAATCATGGTGCAATAAATATGGGAATGCAGATGTCTCTTTGATATACCAATTTCATTTCCTTTGAGTATATACAAAGTGGTAGGATTGCTGGATCAGAGAGTACTTCTATTTTTGATTTTGAAGAGCCTCCGTACTGTTTTCCATAGATAAGCAGAGTAATAGCTCCATTCAGCACTATTATAGTAACTATTGCAATACTGGTATTCCTATTAGTTACAACCGTTTAATATTAATGAAATATAAACATATTCTTTTTTAGATACTAAAAGGGACATTGTTGAGATGAAGAGAAGTAGCTGCCAGATTCAGCCTCCCTCTTGCCTTTCCCTTCCCCCAAACACACGGTTTTAGTCAGCCAGGAAACTGAAGGCAGTGGAATGTAACTGGCAGTGGCAATGCTGATATATTCTTTTCTGTGCCAAAACAGTCTCTTGGCTATATCCACAGCACTGTTGCCCAAACAGAGGATCTTCTGTTTTAAGGCTGAGCATGGCAATGATTCCAGTCTTTCGCCTTCTTCTTCTTTTACCATTTAAATTAGTAGAAAACATTTCCATATTTTGCTTTCTAAAGACTTTTGCATGAACAGAAATGATACCTATATTTACAAGTTTGAAGGGATAATTAATCCTTGAAATAATTGCTACAAGTGGCAAAGAGATACATCATTCTAGGACACTGGATTTAAATGCCTTGAGCTTCTTAGTAAAATGCTCACTCTTTTCATTAGTACCTTCATCCTCTGGGGTCTTGTTTTCTTCTCATTGCTGTTTAAAACACTAATGCACCATGTGCTAAAATCATAGCCCTTGGTACTCAGAAGCATAAAGCAGAAGTAACAGGCTGAATCAGTACTGATCTTGGAAAACACAGTCTGCTTAGACAGAAGTCGAAGAGAGAAAATTGGCAAGACTGAAGAAATCAGACAGCTTCATGGAGAGTTTCTCAGTAGGGAAGCCATTGAGGAAATACATAAGAGCTGAAGGTAAATGATGCAGGATCCATTTTTCCATGGAGAGAAAATTTTGATGTCTGTCTGTCTGGAATATTTTAATTGAAGGCTGCCTAGAGGCGCAAGGACATAGTTTACCTTTGGAATTTCCATTCATCTCTGTGATACTTTGGGCTGTGAACCATGTCATATATATTTTTTTCTGTCACTGTTAAAAGGAACCAAAAACACGTTTTTATTCACACAGATTCATATGAAACAGGGTAGCAGAGTTGAAAAATCTCTAGCAATTGCACTCTTAACTCTATGCACGTTTCTCTAGACTGCATAAACCTTTTCACTTGTAACTGCTCATGTTTTCTGACATTTCATCTATATTTACTAATAGAAATTACTCAGTTCCCATTAAGCCTAATTTTAAAGTGTTCTGAACAAAAATTTCTGGTAACATTAGAAAAATGACATGCACAAATGAGTAAGTATAAAAATAATGACATTGAGAATATCAATATATACTGTAACTAGGACAAAAAAGGGAAATTGAAAATATGGCTTAATTCTAATCTGACAGAAGAGAAAATTTTGAGAGTAGGAATATACATTTGTCTGTTGTAAAATGTTGAGTGTTTTCAGTTACACGAGGCATTGAGTATGTGACATAATGTGTAATATTTTTACAACAGCTTATATTAAAGAGATAAATTTATCTAGTTTTATAGAAGTAGATAGAATTCTACTACAAAAATAATATGAATTTGCTTCAGACAAAGCCATAGTCAAATTTTACTGTATTATTTTCTACTTCTCCATATTTGATCAAGTGACTTCCTATATTAACACATAAAAATTATAATTTTGCTATCATCAGGTTTATGTCTGTCATCAGTACTATAATTTGTCTTTCATATTCAGAGAAAATCATATTATTTTAAAAAAAGATTTGGGGATTTCCAAAACTACATGTTGTGAATTTGTGATAAGCAGAAGTTCATAATCTCTTTTAATTTTAATATACTTTTAAATTCTGAATTAAATCAAGTTGTCATAGTCATTGCTTTTAATCATTCATAATAAGTCCTTCAGAGTCATCAAAATGTAACATAATCAATTTTGTGTCAGTTTTGTGTTTTAGGTAATTGCAATACAAATTTGTCAGCCTAATAATTCCATCACTAAACTAAGTGATGAATGTGTATTTGTCAGTAGCTTCCTAGTCTGGATCAGAATTTAATTCATCAGTTTGACAAATGACCTTTCTGTAGATCTTTTAAATTACAAAAGATCTTTACCTTAACTCTTTTCAGTTGAATTATTATCTTCTGTATAGCAGAGACTGTGCCTGATATTTTCTCATTATTCTTCAAGTTGCCTAAGAAAGAAGCATGCACAAGATTAGTGATGAATAAATACTTCATGATTTGTTATAACAAGGGTATAAGACTGATAATTTTCATTCTTTCTTATCCAAAATTCAGACTTCATAACTCTAGAAGACTGATCATTGGTCCTTGAATTGATTGTGATATTATTAGCACTGATTAGACACAGAAATAGAGTTTGGTATCCATGGCAGTCCTCTGGTCTTTCTGAGAAGAATAAGATTTCCACTATGAAAATTACGTATGGATATTTATGTGTAATTTACATATGGAATACATGTATATTATATTAAATGTTCTATGTCAATGATTTATGAAACCAGGTAATTATATTTAATTATATTTAGTTTGAAGAAGCAACATTTTTAAGTGAGATCATTGTTTCTTTTTTTTAGACAGGATCTCTCTGTGTAGTTCAGCTGGGCTTGAACTCACCATGTAGCTCAGGCAGTCCTTCAACTCACAGCAATCCTCTAGTCTCAGTATCCCAAATACAGGGATTATAGGTGTGCACCACCACACAGCTCAGATCATTTTTGGTGATGTAAATATAACATTGAAATAAGGTCTCCATTGAATTTTGTCAGCCTAAAAGCTAGATATGAGAAATAATTGGCTCAATAAGATTTTTTTTGACCTAGGTATCATTCAAACTTCTGGAAATACTCTATAAGTGGAATGTCATTGTCTTTAATCACACGATAAAAATTATATATAAACGGACATATTTCCCATCACATTTTGTTGAAATAATATGATTATTTAAATGGGACCATACTACATATTGTTTTGCAATTTATATTTAATTATATAGTAGATCTCGAAATATTAATATTTCTATTCTAATATATAGAGATATAACCTTGTTCTATTTTCCTAAATATAAAATTCACAATGCAAAATGAAAAATCTTAAATATACAGCTTGAGGTAATTTTAGAAATGAAAATCCTTGTGAAATAAACACATCCAGAGGGTCCACAGTAAATGTGAGTAAAAACCCTAAGCACCCTCTCATTTCTGTCCTATACATTAAAGATAAATACCATCCTGAATTTGATCAGCATGGACGTTTTGTCCGCTTTTAAAAATAGATCATAGCATATGCATAATTTTGTGTTGGATTCTTTTGTTCGATACTATTTCATGAAACTCACCCACTAAATTATTATTAGTATTTTCTTCACTATCTTCCTTCCTACGAACATGGAACTGCATACTATGCATTTTATTATTGATGTGCATTCATGTTTTCACACTTTTTAACTAGTATATTCTAAGTGGGCAAACACATTCAATTAATTGGGTTATTTACATAGGATTGGAGTTGCTAGGTGCTTGGGTTAGGAGATCCTGCAAAATGCTTTTCAAGGCAATTATACTGCATTAATTAATAGTGGATTCAAATCCCAATGGCTCATGAAACCCAGCTTTTTCAGCTTTTTATGAGAATGTAGTGAGAATATAGAGATGTGTGGCGTTGACTTTGACTTCTCTGATGCTTTATGATATTAATCAGTTTTCCCTTTCTCTATTGGTTATTTGGAATTTTTTCATAAAATATTATTTTCTAAACTTTTGTCTTTAAAAAAATAACAGCCTGTCTTTTCCTTAATGATTGATGGAATTATCATCCCCAAATAATCACAGAGTAATATTGTAACATAATACTATTCTCTGGACTAAATACAGAAATTTTGCAAATAAGAAAAATAATTCAAACAGAAACTGAAAAACTAATAGGAATGGAAAAATAGGAAATAAAAGTTGACTATTTTAGGAAATTAACCGAAGAAGATGTTAAAACTACCTAGTAAATGATGGCTAAAATACAAGGTGTCAATAAAAATTGGCTTTGATTCAGAAGTAGTATGGTAATAGTAGCAGTAAATGTAGACATAAGTGAAACAAAATACCACAAGCTGACGATTATTGTTTTTCTTTATGATTCTCATTGGCCCAGTATTGTCAATCTTGTTCCCTTCAGTCTTTGGAAGGTCTCCCCATTAAATCTTGGTACATTTTTCTTTCTGAAGGAAGATGTTTTTGAGTACACCTTCCACATTTTTCTAATCGAGGAATCAGTTAATCTTTTAGTTCATTTTAGATTTGTACAAATGTAAAATTTTGCTGTTCACTTTCTATTTTTCCCATGTCTTTAAGTCTCCACTAATTTTTGTCTTCTCTTGAATTAAGAACTCTGTTGTGCTTAATTTATTTTGTCTTTCATCGTTTCACCCTATACTTTCACTTTTAAACTGGCCAAAGAAGACACGATAACAGTCTACTCAGTAGAGTCAAGAATACATCATTTTCTGCCACACACATGACCAAACTTCCTATTACTCTTTCACTCTTCATTGACTTACTACTAGCACATCAACTTTCATACTTTTCTCCTTACATTTTATGATTGTCAGTCTGTGAATGTAATAGCCCTTCTGACCTATACTTCCATTTATCTTCACATTCCAACTATCTTTTCAATTGTTGATAATGTGCATATGAGCATTATTAAGTCTGTCACTTTTATTTTTGCTTTAAACAATTAGTTAAATTTAAATAAGGTACAATAAGAAAAACTCCAGTGTTTTATATTATATTTACTTTGACCTTTGTGATAGTTTGTAACCTGTACATATAGTGTTTTACTTTCCCTTAAGAGATAGAGCTCAATGCTCTTCCTCTTCAGTTTGGGTTGTACTTGGTGACTTGCTCCTACTGAACAGAATAAGATGGGAGGATAGGATACAACAGACAATATAGCATTCTCCTTGATTTCTCTCTTGCATCACTAACTCTGTGGGAAGATGCCATATCAGCAGGATTCTCAAAAGCCTGTGGAACAATTCAGGTGCAGAAGAACTGTGTCCCCATGTTCCTGAATGTCTGATACTCAGAAACTTTATCAGATCATAAATATTTGGTGGTAAGCTGTTACATAGTTTAAATAACTAATGCAACCATTTTTAATGGTTTTTACTTTCACCTTTTATCATTTGGCATGGAAGACAATATTTAGTATTTACTACAATACAAAACCATTGCTTATATATCTTTTCATTCAGTATAGAATTTTATTTGTCTTTCACATTTGGAGGAATCGTTCATGATTTTCTGGCTGGAATTGTTTTTTTATATGAAATAAGTGGCAAGTGATATAGCTGTATTATGTTCAGGAGTAGGAACAAGGACTCTGGAGAGTTCTTTTACCTCATTTTATTTATTTTATTGCAATTGATTTATTAAACTTGTTATATCTACTAGAGATACTTTTAGTAAATTTTATTTTTGGAAAAAATTGATTTTGTTGTTCTAAGAGTTGTGGTAAGTGGTTCCCTTACATTTTTAACCTTTTTACAGTTATTTTTCTCCTTTCACTTTTAATTTAGTGTAGTATTTTTTTGAGATTTATTTTTAGCTTTTCAATATTGATTTTTCTAAATGCAAGCTTTTAGATGTATTTATATCTCTGTTTTCTAGTGTTCTGGGTCACAAAATTCTGTGTTTAAAAATTTCTGTGTTTAATAATTCTCTTTTTTGACTTATTGGCATAATAGCCAAAGAAAAAGTACACATAATTAAAGATGTACAGCATAAGTTTTGATGTATGTGTACATCATTAAATGATTATCACAATCAAACATCTCTATTATTTCAGAGTTACTTTTAAAATGTGAAAGTATTTAATATCTCCTCTCATACAATATTTCAAACACATCATGTGGTAGATAGTCACCACACCACACATTTTTAGATCTGCAGAAGTTGTTTATCTTGTGTAACAGAAACTTCATACCCTTTGTCTAATTTCTTTCCATGTCAACCATCACTCACCTGCCCTTAGCCAGTACTCCACTCTCTAATTTTCTAAATCTTTCTCCTTTTAGATCTTCATAGAATTACT